>JAJONR010002240.1:0-61028 GCA_029582245.1 Solanum etuberosum | reverse complement strand
CCCCCCCCCCCCCCCCCCCCCCCGAATATGTGAGAAATAGAATAACATAAGAAAATAAGTAGTATAAAAATCATATACCTTTTCTTACATAGTTATTTAAAATTTCTACATTAATTATAATGTTTTTGTTTTACTAACTTTGATTACAAATACAACAACATACCCAGTGGGGTCACACAAGTGGGCTTGGGGAGGGTGGGGTGTATGCAAACCTTACCCCTACATTGTGTGAGGTAGAGAAGCTAATTAAGAATGGTATGATAAAAGAAGAACTTTCCATTTGTGTGTCGATTCGAACTTACGATGTCTGTTTTTCATAGTATCTGGACTTTTGATAGTTGTTTTGGAACCCTGCACATTTACACCATCATGGTTTCCATGTTAGCTGGTTATATCGATGACAGAGCCTTATAAAGGATCAATATCATATGTTTCATGACATGTGTACTGTGTAGTCCATTCTTTTGGTATGATCATCTGTCCTCTCAATGTTGGAGTTCAGACGCGTAGGGGACATCTGCGTTAGCATTGTGGTTTTGAAGCCAATGAGTTCATAGTGCTGGAAATTTCTTTGCATGGTAAAAAAGTTCTCTGCATTTTTATTGCGAAAGTGCTCTCTTTTTAAATGATGTTTAATTTTATGGTCTATTCTAGTTCCTCCAAAAAAAAGGTTTTTTTTCTTTGTTTTGCATGTGGAAAAGCGTTTTCGAGTTTAATAAAATTGTGAAATTCAACTTGTCATGCTTGCATAAGATTTTTGTCTTACCTACCTATTCTTGTCCCCACCTTTCAGGCACTGGTCACTTTGATTGATGGGGCTTATTTAAATAATTTGATTATCTTATTAATCTGGGGCATACAAATTTTGGTCGTAAGCAAGGTTGAGTGTTGACTCATGGAGATTAAAGTTTCATCTTCAAAGCCAGCCTTTCCATCTTCTGATTGCAACAATGATCCTGAAGAGAAAGAAATCAGTGACGAGGATGATGATGATCGCAATCACAAGCATCGTAGGAGAGAATTGCATTCTCAATCTGAAGAGACAGAGTCTGTTGAACCAGTTTTCAGTAGACCATTCAGGAAACGAAACAAGCCTTTTGAAAATGGACATCCTTATGGGGAAGGGAACTCTCAGTTAAGTGAAACCAAGTTCCCAAGAAGACGAGGAATGGGCTCATTTTCAAGAGCCCCTCCGGATTCATACCAAAGAATGAGGCTGAATCAATCACTGTTCCGTGATGCTGGTAACGGTAGGGGTCGAGGAAGAGACCTTAATGCTTGGGGCCAACGTGATTCCAGGTTCAGTTCAGTGGATATTGCATCTCAACTGTTTCCACAGGGCTCTGTTACTCCCGGTCTCTTTACTGGAAGAGGGGTGGAAAACGTTGCTAATGCACAGAGTTCATCTTGGAGTGCATTTGGAATGGTTCCAGGAATTTCTAATGGCGGTCTTGATACACTTCATTCCGTTGGTTTCCAGGGAACACTCAGGCCATCCTTGAATCCTACCATGAATATGGGTATTCCAAGGCAGAGATGTAGAGACTTTGAGGAGCGTGGATTTTGCCTAAGAGGAGATATGTGCCCGATGGAGCACGGAGTAAATCGTATTGTTGTTGAAGATGTTCAGGTGTGTGGACTTTCAGCTGACAAATAGTTATTACTGTATCTCACATTCTTGTTTTCTGTGGTGGAATGGTTTTTGTCAATCATGTTTAGAGTGTTTTTTTTTCTTCTAAATGTTGATGCTGATTGACTGTTCAGTTACTTGATATTCATCTCTTTTAATTTAAGCTTTTGTAAGTCGAGTCAAGATTCCCAATTCATGTACTGTCTGCACTCTATTCTTGTACTTGACTAATTTTGTAAGCAGGGCTGTTTGGTTTTATGCTATTGTTTTCCAAATTGCAGAGCCTTTCTCAGTTTAATCTTCCTGTGTCACTTCCTAATGCGCACATGCTTGGACCAGTTACTGGACAAGGATCTTTACCCGTGATAGGTCCTTCTGGCTCATTGGCTAGTGGCAAAGCTTTACATAACAAAAGCAAATTTCCAGTGATTGATGATGCATTGGGCTTGACTGATGCTTTTGTTGATGGTTCTATGGCCGGGGGAGCTGATTTCTATGATCCTGATCAGCCATTATGGTCAAATGATCGTTCTGAAACTTCAGCAGCACTTCAGGATTTAAATCCATCCAACTTCGATGATACTGGTTGTTTGTTAGTTGAAGACTCCTCTGATCATGATCAAGTTGGGCTGTGTAATGCCTTTGATCTTGAGCATCCACTAAGAGGTGCTAAGGCAGCTACAGGATCTCAGAGTGTGTGGGGAAAAAACCAAAGGTTTAAAAATAAGTTGAATGTGAAAGAGAGAACTGCTTGTACAGGAAATGCTTCAAGCTTTGATGAAACAGGAAAAGATCTGGAATTATTCGGCAGCAGTCAGGGCATATTTCTTCCAGGGAAGCTAATGAATGAAGAAACTATTGACCCACAAATGAAGGATTTTTCTTCCTGGCCCCAAAGTAGTTCTGGACATAATATGAGAAAACCTTCTCAAAAGGCACTTCGCACTCTGTTTGTGAGAGGCATACCACAGAAAGACAACAAACTAGATGCTCTTCTTTCACATTTCAAAAAATTTGGGGAGGTCATTGACATTCACATCCCACTGAGTGGTGATCGAGCTTTTGTTCAATTTTCTAAGAGAGAAGAAGCTGAGGCTGCTTTAAAGGCACCTGATGCTGTGATGGGAAACCGATTTATAAAGCTTTTATGGGCAAACAGGGATAGAATTATGGATGATGGAGTAAATGGTGTTAGTAATTCACCTTTACCTCGTCGTGGAGTGACATCCAGTTTAGTACCACCCCACCTATCTGTTCCTTATAAAGGAAAAGACAATATCCAGTCCTCAGCCCCAAAAGCTGCTGAACACGGTCCTGTTGCTCCATCACCTACTTCTGCTTTACCTAAGCCTGTGGCTCATAATGGTCCCAAAGCTGCACCAGCTCTGCAAAAACAGGTGGCGAGTTTAGAACTTTTGAAGGAAGAATTGCGCAAGAAGCAGGAGCTGCTTGATCAGAAGCGCAATGAGTTCCGACGTCAGTTGAATAAACTTGAGAAGCAAGTAATTACCTGTTCTTTTTTCACATACTGTCCAAAGAAAGTGTTTGTTTAAGTTGACATCAAATATTCTTTTTGATTTTTAGATATCTGATATTTATTGTTAGTGAAGTGAGATATTCTTTGTTTACTTTCATCAACTTGAAGTATTCCATGACATGCTTTTTCAGAATTACTATAAAATATATGCTTTTTTTCGGACTTGCATTTCTGATATGCTTCCTAGTCATTAACTGTAGAAGTACTTTTTTCAATAACCAAATGAGGGGGTGACTACAGGGAACACCTTGTATCTGGAATTGCTTATTAGATGAAGCATTTGTTGCAGATCATTCTTTTCTCCCCCCTCCCACATATGATGATATAACTTCATGTTGAACTGTACAAGGTAATACTCTTTTTCGTGTAACTATATCAATTAATTTGTCTTCAGAATTAATTAGTTACGTGAAGCAGATCTCATATTTATTGCAGCTTGTACTTTGTTTTTTCTCCCCATATATATAGAATATAATTTCATTGATTTTTAGAAGAAACTAATAATGGGACCCTCTCTTCCACCGTTTTATGGTTACATTTGTGCAGGCTGTAGGTGTGAAAGCTGAAGCAGTCTCTGACCAGGATCCTGAGAAACAGAAGGAAGGAGAAACAGTATCCAATTCTACAAAAGTGAGGTCAAGCTCCATGCGACTTAATGATGTATCCTCAACACAAGCTGAAGCAGTATCCAATAATAGCAGATCAACAGAAAATGCAGAGCGCTCTTGTTCTATATCATGTTCTGCTGTAGCTACACAGGAACCTTCAAGCTTGAGACAGTCAATTCCTCCACTGGCACCACATGGTGCACCTTTTGTTTTCAATAGATACAAACTAGACAATCGTCCCACTGCCTTCAAAGTCCTTCCACCTATGCCAAGTGGTCTTGCAAATGTAATCTCTTCTAATCCTCTCAAATAGTTGAAATTTTTCAGTATTTGCAAATGATTATGTGAATATGCTCTAGTTATATTTGCTTATGCTGCCTAGGATTTGTGCCTTAAATGTTCTTCTAAGGCAGAGCTGTTATTGTGTTAGAGGCATGCCTGTGTCATTGCCATCTTCTCCTTCTCACTTGGGTGGGTTTCCGAAAGATGGTGTCCGCACATTGAAAATTATTCATTTATTTTCTTATACTTTCCGGTGGCCAACGTATGAACTATGTGTGTTTGTCTGTTCTCATATTTGTAAATCTTGATTTTCTTCAATGTTTCTTCTGCCAACTTTAGGTTCCCCCTATTTCTTCTAAATATGTGAGGAAGGAACTGAAAACATTCTGTAGTACTTTTCACTAGTGTCTTCTCCCTTGGTTAGCTACAACAGTCTAGGTTGATTGTAGATTCCTTTTTCATGTTCTTAGCTTTGTGTGATAAATTATAAATGGGTTTCCTTTTCTAGGTTACTGTCTTGAAGGAACATTTCTCCACTTTTGGTGACCCTCCCGCTGTTGAGATGGAAGATTTGGAGCCTCAAGATGGTAATAATGGCTCGGAAATGTTAAACGTATCTGCTAGTATATGTTTCCCAACGCGCCGTTCTGCTGAAAGAGCATTTTCGAATGGCAAAATCTGGCAAGGCCAAGCTTTGCAGTTTATGTGGTTGCAGTCTAGTAATTCTACCAAGGATATTGGTGTCAAAAAAGATGCTGATCCTGCTTTGAAGCAACCTCCAGATGCTAGTGTGCAAACCCTCCCACAAGACACACAGGAAGAAAATGCTGCAGGGATTGATGAACCTGAAAAATATGATATAGAATGCTAGAAGCAGCCTTCAGATGCCAATGTTCAAACCAGCCCAAAAGATCCTTTGACTGGTTCACGGGAAAGAAATGCCGCAGATATGGATGAACTTGAAGAAGCTTATATAGGTAGCTGAATGTGATCGATCATGATGGTGGCCCAATTGTCAGAGTAGTACAGTGAGGTAAAATTTTGAATCACTTCTGTGTAATTGCAGGAGTATTAGCAATATACATATTCTAGTTTCAATTTTACTTTATCTCATTATCTGGAAATGTAAAGAGGATTTTTTTTTTGATTTTTTTTACCACCAGATGGCAGTCCTGTTGCATATCTATATTGAATTCTGTTAGTCATTCAATGCTTAGAAATATATCTTGGAATGAGGACTATAATTCCAAAAATTTATGCAGATGAGACTTCTTTTGGCTGTACGGTCTGTTTGCTCTAGTATGGTATTTTACTTGCATCTCGATTTTAGAGTGAATTTGTCTACTCATATGTTCCCACTGCAACAGTAGCTTGAATTAAGTCGAACACTGTTCAACCATACATAAAGTGTTGTCTCTCTATATGGTTCTGGGTAGTCTTTGTCTTATGGGGCTAGGTTTTGGGATTTAGTAACCTATTGTACATTTTCTTATCATAGTATAGAGCTAGACCTATCTCATACTTGTGCCGAGGGGGATGAGGTGTTGAGTGACCGATGTCGGTTGAGGCTTGAGGGAACAATCTGTTCTCTTTTTTTTTTAATCAATATCTTTGATTGCTTAAGAAGTCTTACTCCAGTCACCAGGTGAGATTGAGTTTTTCCTTATATGTGCTGCTCTCTTATTACTGAAATCCCCATTCTTTAGTTAGGACTATGAAGAGAGAAGCATGAGACATGTGGTTAGACTCGTATTTTTTACCAAGAAAGGAGTTAGTGCACAAGCCTTGGACAACTACCAATATGATGAGTCATTCGTAATTGTTGTTTGTGAATAAGCATATGTGTAGTACATGTGCAATACACTTGTGTTTGGTATGGAGGAACAAAAATGCCTTTTAATTTTTTCCTGTTACTTTTATTGAGGAAAACAATTTCCTTAAAAATAAATTTTAAAAAAGAGCAAGGGAGTCATTTTCCATACCCAAAACAGAGTAACAATTACTTTCCGTTTTAACTTTGTTTTTTTTTTTTTTTGAAAAAAAAGACTTTCTTTCTATTTTAGTAACTTTTAACTCTAATATTTCACCTAACAGAAAACAACATATCCATCGAAATTCACAAGTGAGGTTTGGGGAGGGTAGAATCTATGTAGATTTTAGCACTACCTCATAGAAGTTGAGAGATTGTTTTCTGAATGTCCTTCGGCTCAAGTGCAACAAATACAGGTGCAAAGAGGAAGGAGACAATAAAGGAAATAATAGCAAGCAACAAGTTAACAATGTCAAGTTTATTGAAAAGGTGTCAAAAACAACAATAACATAAAGTGATAATTGTAATACAGTAAACAAAATACTAGGATGGATTATTGACAATAATAATAAACAATGATAAAAATAAAAAATAAGAACTACAATAATACTACTAGTACCATGACAAACACTAGTCACCCTAAGCAAGACAACACTACACTACCTACTAACCTTCTACCTTAATATGTGTTCTCCACATCCTCTTATCTAAGGTCATATCCTCGGTAACCAGGAGCTATGTCATATCATGTCTTATTACCTCTTTCCAGTACTTATTTTGCCTATCTTTGTCTCTCTCGTACCCACTATAATCAATTCTGCGCACCTCCTCACTGTTGCGTCTACACATCTCCTCTTTACATGTCCAAACTATCTCAATCTTACTTCCCTCATTTGTCCGCCCAAAGACAACTTCCACCTTATCTCGAATATCCTCATTTCTAATGTTATCGCTCCTAGTTTGACCACACATCCACCTCATTATCCTCATCTCCGTCACATATATTTTCAAGACATGAGAAATTTTTACTAGCCAACACTGCGCCCTATACAACAATGTTGGTCTAACCATCATTCTATCAAATTTTGTGTTTTGGCGGTACCTTTTTATCACACCAGATTCAAAAGACAAGCCTTTACTTCATCCATGCCGCACCAATATGATGTGTTCGTCGATGTTTCCACTCTCCTAGATTATAGACCCAAGATACTTGAATCTGTCTCTCTTGGAGATATTTTGTGTGTCAAGCCTTACTTTCACGCCTACCTCATGCCTTGCATCATTGAATTTGCTTTACATATACTTTGTCTTGGTCATGCTCAAACTAAACCCTTTAGTCTCCAAAGTCTGTGTCTACACCTCTAACTTAGTATTAACTCCATTGCGCGTCTCATCAATTAGTACTATGTCATCCGCAAATAACATTCACCACGACATTTCATCTTGAATGTCTCGCGTCAATTCACTCATCACCAAGGCAAATAAAAATGGACTAAGAGTTGATCCTTGGTGTAACCCCATCTCCATAGGAAAATGCTTTGAGTCTCCTCTCACCATTCTTACCCGTGTTTTAGCTCCTTCGTACATGTCCTTTATCATCCTAATGTAGGTCATCGATACACCTCTTGCCTCCTGGCATCGCCAAAAGACTTTCCTCGGGACTTTGTCATAGGACTTCTCAAGGGTTAATGAACATCATATGTAAGTCCCACTTTCTTTCTCGAAATTTCTCCATTAGTATCCTCCTAAAATAGATGGCTTTTGTGGCCTTTCACCCTGACATAAATCCAAACTGATTCTTGAAAATAGACATACCGCTTCTCACCTCATCTCCACCGCTTTCTCCCAAACTTTTATAGTGTGACTTAACAATTTAATACCCCTGTAGTTGTTACTTTTTTTTAAAGACGAAAAAGGATCGAAAATACTTCTCTAATTTTATTTATTAGTTAAGTTTATCTTTCATTATACTATCGGACTAAGAAGATTGAAGCAGTGTTTTAAAAGACGGTGGTGCGAGGCGACATACTTTACACAGCCTGAGGCGAGATTTAAGCCCTGAAATACAGGTTGTAAGTCCCATGATTTATGAGGTGTATATCTCATGTATCTTCAATTTTATAACTTGTTATTAAGAAATAAGAAAGTATTTTCTTCAATAATTCTCCCAATAAATTCAAAAAATCACTATATAGAGAAAATTTTTTTTATAATTATTCTTTAAGATAGATAACAATGCGAAAATGATCATAATTGAGATAACCTTTAAAATAAAATCATCATCCATTTCAACATAGATTTCTTTATCTACTAGTCATTCCCACCTTCAAGTAATATTTAAAATGATTATTATTTATATATTTCCAAGAAGAAGAATAAAAGTATAAAATAATGACAAAAGAATAGATAAAATTGTCTCACGAACATGGTATTATGGAATCTCTATCCTATCCATTTCAGATATGATTATTTGAAAACTATTTATGAAAATATCACTTTCTATGAGAATTGTTGTCTTTATTTATATATATATATTTTTTAAAAAAATCACTACAATATGAAAACATGATAACATAGTGTGTTGTATGAAGGAGAATATTTACCATGAAAAGTATTTTCCTAGAAAATATTTTTTTAGGAAAATAAGTTGCTTGCTTACTTAGTTTCTATGTTTGGGGCTTTGGGTGGGTGAGATGGTACAATAAACATAGAATCTCACTTATAGACTTGTTTTTCAAGGAAGTCATTTTTCTCATTTTTAAGGAACTTATTTTCCTAGAGAAAATGTTATATGAAAATTTTGTCCAACCAAACATGAAAAAATAATAAAACATTATTAAAAAATATTTTTCTCCTTATCAGACACACCCATAAAGTATAAATATCACTATCACAATAATAATAAAAAATGATTTATAGCGAAAATAATTTTAAATAATAAAAATCAAATTTAACATCTGAACATATGTTTTTACGCTTGAGACTTACGCCCCAAAGTCTAGAACGTACGACTTATGGACTACGCCTTTCATTTGCACTCCAAAACGTTTTTGGTACGCCCCGTTTCTAACTCTCTAAAAACCCCATTGGAGAGATGAGTTTTGAAATTTAATTTTGTTTGAGTTTATTTAATCTAGTTGGTCGGATTTGAATTAAAAGAGGGTACCAAATAATTTCAATGAAAATTGGATAATTTTGATTGATTTGAGGACATTCGTCCAACTGAGCGGCAAATGTGTGAAGTTTGGTAATAATAGAGAAATTATTAGCCAAATATTATAATGAGGAATAAACTTAAGTAATAAATAAAAGTAAAAGTATATTTTTGATCAATTTTCCATTTCAAAATCCATAATCAAAGTGGGACTAATAAAATAGAGTGAGGGGAGTAACCTCTCTCTCTATATATAGACTAGTGTCACGTCCTTAGTCATTTACTAAGCACACATACGACATTTGATAACTTGCTCATGTTCTTGCACCACTTTCTCACGATTTTGCTATGCCAAGTCAGCCTAAGGTTCTAAGAATCGTTAAGAGAATGGAAGAAAGAACACTGGAGGATTGCTAGGAAGAATTGTGTTGTAAAGAATTTTGTTTATTTTTGTTTGATAAATTTACAAATGGATGCCCCTCTATTTATACTACTTACTTAGGGGATAATATGTAAATAATAATTGTTAAGCAAGTCCCTACATATTTACAAATAAGTTCCTTCGCTAGAATACTCTACAATCCTAGATTTTTTTTTTTTGAACAATCCTAGAATATTCCAAGGATTTTCTATCTAAATCTATGATATTCTAGGATCTTCCAGGGGAAATCCCCATATTGCTCTAGAATATTCCACTAAGTCTAGTATTCTTTTCTATGTAAGCTTCCACATAGACAACTTTATGCCACATGGTACCTATGTGGCATGATGACATGGCGGGTTATCACACTCTCCCCCACCTGATGTTGCAACGACCACGATGCATTGTTGTTGCATAAATTCTCTGATCTTGTATTTAGATTGCCACAAGTCTTCATACCGCTCCCATGTGGCTTCTTCTGGTGATTTTACTTTCCAATGGATAAGGAACATGACGGTAGCTTTTTGTCCTTGTTTTCTCCTAGCTTGATAGTCAATGATATTCTCAATCTCTTGATCATGCGAAGCCGTGATAGTAAAAGGTACACGACTCAATTGGCTTCTGCTTGGTTCATCCTTGTCTTCATGGTATGGCTTAAACATGCTGACATGGAAAACAAGATGAATCTTAAGATGTGGAGGCATGTCAAGCTTGTATGAGATCTTGCCCACCTTGGAAAGGATCTTAAATGGGCCCTCATACTTGTGAAATAGATTATGGTGCATGTCTCGTAGTATGTTAAGTTATCTTGGGTTAAACTTCACCATGACCATGTCCGCAAATTTCTTCATTCGCTTAGCTGCCTTGTCCAAGTAGGGCTTGACAGTGTCAAGCTGCTCCTCCCATCCTTTGGCCATATGATAAGTCCCCAAACTCTTTCCTTCGAATATGGCTGGTTGTGAATGTGGAGTTTGAGGTTGTTCGCCCGTAGCTAGCTCAAATGGAGTACGCCATGTGGATTCACTCCATTGTAAGTTATAAGAAAATTGGGTGATGTCTAAGAGCTTTGCCCAATCTTTATGATGCGCGCTTACATAATGCCTCAAGTAGCACTTTAATAAGGAATTCACCTGCTCTGCTTGTCCATTTGTCTGCGGGTGGAAACTAGTAGAGAAGTGTAGATCCGAGCCAAGTATGTCGAACAAATCTCTCCAAAAGTTTCCAGTAAAGCGAGGGTCTCGATCACTGATGATATGCCTCGGTAAGCCCCAATACTTCACCACATTCTTGAAAAATATATTGGCAGCTTTCTTGGCTGTGCAACTTGGTGAGTAATTAACGCTCAACTACACCTCATCCAATACTAGGTGTAGGCGATCGTAAAGTATAAAACCCAACAAATGAGTTGGGGTCGAACCCACAGGGAGCGGTATAAGTTCGAATTGAGTTATGAAGTTATAAACGCGAACTAATCGGTTATAGGAGTAAAATTTATCGAAAACATTTAGATAAATTGAAAGGGTGACACGAATGTCAGATGGGGGAATTGGTTTGTCAATTAGCAACAAAACAATTTTGATAAACAGGGGAAACAATAAATAGAGAGGAATTCTCGGGGATGTGATTGATTATAGGCTAATTTCTCTATATGGGTAATTGGAATTTACTAACAATTGCTAAATCTCAGTAGGTAGGCTAGACTATAGATGCAATAGCATTCTCTCGAACAACTATTACGATTCAAGCGAGTTCTCTCGAACCTCGACAAGCTTAACAATATAAACAACCCAAAACCTTAATTTATCTACTCTCTCGAGCTAGATAGGTAGAATCGAGTTTAGGATTCACTCTCTCGAGCCGAACCCACATCAACCCAATAACTACAATCATCAATGGACAACCTTAGTTCTAAAACCTCTTTCTCAAGCAAGCCCAGAACACTAAGTTAGAATTGTATTTGCAACTGCAATTCATAGATTAATACACAACTATCGATTAAACCCACTTCAATTAAGCATTTAAATCAGTAAAATAACAATACCCATAAGCTAACTAAGCCAATAATCACATGATCACACCCCAAGAATTGGGGTTTTAGCCACACATCATAAAGAGGAAGAAACAATTACCAATTATGTTAGCCATGAACTGGGTAATGGTTCCCAAATCTCTACAATGCTTCAAATCAACTTAATTCAAAAACTCAAATGAAAATTCCTCAAAACCAAGTCTCAAAATCTCTGAGTTCTACAATGGAAACTCAGGAAAAACTCAATTCAAGACTGCATAGGACTCAATCCCTGATTCTCCTATTTTAAATTTCAATTTATAGTTTCCTAAATTTTGGCTGTCGAGGCCATTTGGAGAATTAAGTCGACAAAGTCAGCGACGCGCCCATTGCTCCATTCCATCGCCGGTATGCTTTGGCTCTTTATCCTCAGGGTTCTGTGACTTTAGGCGATCAGGATCGAGGTCACCGATCCGTTCGGCGGTCCGCCGACCGTCCATTTCCTTCGCCAAGTAAGTTCTTCCCCGGGGCTGGCATGCTGGAACTTTAGGCGAGCTAAAGCACCACTCGGCGGCTCGCCGAGTGGTCTTGGCGATCACCAGGATTTCCTTCCTTCAACTTCTTCAGCTTTTTCGCTCTTTTTTTCCGGATAATGTCCTTGCCTTGCTCCTTAGCCTTTATTGCTGCAAATCAACACTTTAACATCAGTTTAGAGCATAAATTAGGCATTGAAGACAGTGAAATTATGAAAACAAAGCCCTAAATGAGTCGATATCTCAGACTCATCAACACCCCTAACTTAAACTTTTGCTTGTCCTCAAGTAAAACTCAAGATCAATCAGTTCAACAAGGATGTCTACAAATAGTGCTACTCAAGATTTAACACAAATGCACACAAGAGGTTCAAACTACACATACAATGTTCAATTGTACACTCTAAGTTTCAAATTGTGACTCACCATTATCAAATAGACTCAAGCTCACCATGCTTGCTTCAAATGCAAGTTCAAGTTCAACAAAAGCATTCAAATTCCCTCACACCAAGAATGATTCCATGCTCACACAAAATTCATCAACAAATTATAATCTCGAAATCAAATGCAACTCTCACACTCACAAAGATGAACACATGCATGACTGTACCCATAGGCTTTCCCTGATTTTCCAATCAACATTCCTTTCAGCTCACTTAAGATAAAAAAGGTCTTTTCAAGGTTTGTAACGGGGTTGAGTGTTAAGGTATGGTCATTTTGATTTAGTGGCTTCTACCTTCATGAAGTATGGCCTAAAAATCACTTTTTCTCCTTCTATTCCACATTCAAACATGTTCACAATCCACCCTATTATTCATTTAAGCATAACTCATTGGATACCCCATCTCTTTTACTCCTTTCACACACTTTATTTCACAAACTTTTTTCTTTTTCAGTCTTTTTCCATTTTCACCTTTTTTTTCTCTCTTTTTTTTACATGGAGGGGTTCCAGCTTTTTCAAACCATTGCTTCAAAGGGGGATTTTTTTTTCACACTTTCTGCCTTTCCTTTTTTTTCATCACACCCCCAACTTAGGCTTTTGGCCTAAGTTGGCTATTCAAACGGACCAATACTTCATAAAGGTTATATGTGATGGGACAAAGAGGTCAAAGTTGTTCAAGTTTCTTCCAAAGAAAAGGGTAGGCTCAAAAGGTGCCAAGCAAGGTTCACACTTCTCACAAGGTGGCCACAACGAGGTATACTATCAATTTAGGTTCACTCTTCACAAAATTTGCCTAAGATCATTTCAATCGCTCGCTTCAATCAATAAATTGGACTAACGGGGCAAGTTCTAGGTATCATCAAGCACATAGTTCAAGACAAACTCACCACACATGGCATTCAAAAAAATTATCAAACAAGACTCTACAATTTTCAGCTAGCGTGCAACGATCATCACAAGAGATCAACTCAATAACCGACTAGTGACAATGAGATGCTAGGAGTTCACATATGACCTATGTAACTCAATTTGCCTAATCGTAGCCACATACTCATATCGTTCAATTGAGAGCACTATTCAAGTCATCGGTATTGACCACAACCGACACTCGAATTTGCAAGAGAACAACCACATTCACACACATTGAGAGGTGGCAAAACTTTTAGAATCGGTCCAAAACCATTTGCACAGTAAAAACAATGGACCAATGTGGATAAAAAACCAAGATATATATATAAACACAAAATGAGATCCAACATTCATAAAACCAAAACCACCAATACAACAATATCCACAAAAACAACCCAATAGAGGTAGGTGTGGAAATACCTCACCCCGCCAAAACAAAAATAGCAGTTGTCCTCAAAATGCAAAGGAATAATAAAAATAGTCTAAAAAGTAACAGAAGTGGAGTGAAGAGAATCATCCTACCAGGCTAAGCGTGGGGTGAAGTCTGCATGTCTGTAACTCCATCTGTCAGGGCATCAGCTCAGCAACATCCTTTGCTCCACTAGAGCCCACCATCGACGTCTCTCTACGTGATGCCTGCACAACAGTCTCAACCATGGCCTCCTCCAGATCTACCAAATCATCATATACGACATCGTCACGGACACCGAGCTCCTCATCATCAGTCTCCGCCTCAGACTCAATATCTGTATCATCAGCCCTAGCAACATCTCCGGTCGTAGTAGCCAGAGGAACCTCAGAATTGGCTGGAATATCAGTGCTTGGGACCTCGTGAATCTCCACCGTACCAAACAGCATCGATAAGTCAATGGACTTCTGCTCGTCCACATCTCTCTTCAACCCAGCAACATCGGCCTTCAAGGCCATCACAACATCAGTAGCACCCTGGCTCTGCTCACAAGCCTCAACCCTCTCAGTAAGGCCATTAAGTGCCAACCTGTGGCCATCAATCATCTCCCGATGCCCTCTCATCTTACCCCTAATCGGGGCAAAGGAAGCAACAATAGCCCGCTCTATCAGCCCAGGCACAACGGCCTCTACCCAGGAGGCACGCACATCAGCAGATTGAGCCAGATTGCCCATCTTGTACAACATGGCCTAGGTGATAGGGGGTCGGGAGGCGGCATCAGCAACAACAGAAGAAGAGGGAAGGGGTGCAACAGTAGAACTAGGGGAGGCAGTAGTGGAAGGACCAGAGGTACATGTAGGCTCACTGGCCTGAGAGGGCATGATTGCCTCAGTCGACAGTATATCAACATCAACCTGCGGGGATATATCCACCGGTGTATCCCTCCTCCTGTCGGCCTTATCTCTCAAGTACTCAGCCTCGATACGTCGGATGTCAGTAGAAGAGGTGGGGGTCACCTCCGCTTCCGTCTTCTTATCCATGGGAACACGGGCCCACCGACATAGCTCAGTGATCAATACAGGGAAAGAAAGAGAGGTTTGACTCTGTTTGGCCCTCATGGCCATCTCTTTTTCAATGAGCAGCCCCAAGTTCAGCCTCTGCTGAGCTATGATCGACCCTAGACAGGCAACCTTCGGATGGCGGAGGATGGACTCAGTCTTGGAGGGCATGATAGTGCTGCTGATGAACCTGAACCAGTATCTGGAAGCAACGTTTAGGTCCTTCTTCTCGATTAGTGCACCTACCTCGATCCACCTAGGAGTAATATCAGAGAGGAGTGGTGCCATCCAACCCTTTAGATCCTCTAGGGTCTTCTTCTTGACCAAGTCGGGGTAGTCATGCATAAAATCCCGAGAAAACCCAAGTACCGCATTTATATCCGAGCTACTGTATTTAACCATCTGGCCTCGAACCATCACCTCATCAACTTCCTTAAACATGCTGGCCTTCTTTTTTCCTTTAGGGACCAGCTCCCCATAAGCAGAGTAAAACTCCCGGACCCAAGTAAGAATATAAGGGCCTCGGGGTTTTGTAAACACCTCAAATTTGTGGAACTTCAAGGTGTTCCATACCTCAGGATATCTGTCCACCACACCGTTGGTAGACAACCGCTTCTCTTCCAAGATAGTCCTTTAACCCTCGGTCTTTAGTTTGTTGAGTGACCAGGGAGGACCCTGAACTGGTGGAGCCTGTACCACTGCCTAAGCTGGAGCTGGAGGAGGCATAAGAGGCACTGGGATCCTAGACAAATCATCTGTAGCTCCGCTCTCCTAGCCTGTAGGAGCTGATCGTCCTTCGGTTCAGATACGGAGGTTGGGGAACTGTCCTCTGATTGACCCTCAATGTCAGATATGGTGAGGTGCGTAGCGTAGATACCCTCACTATCGGAGCTCCCCTCCGTAGGTGTGGGTTGCATAGGGCCCTTGCCCTTGCCCTTTCCCCCTCTTGGAGGAAGTTTAGTAGTCGGGGCCCGGAAAGCAGCAGCTTCCTCATTTATAATTATTCCTCGTTCCCGCTTTTGGGATGGTTGATTTCTACCAGCGACTTGGGTCTAGCCATACCTGCAAAATAATGTGGAAAACGTTAGATGTAGTGAAGAAAATTTTTTGTGTAACAGTTGCTGGAAGACTCGCGGAACACCTTTGGCGAGCCAAGTCGGGCTCTTCGAAGGTTCCATAATGAAATCTGCAAAAATACAGGACAAGTTGGCGATGTCCAGGGCCATTCGGCGGATCGCCGACACCTTTCGGTGAACTAGAAGTAGCTCGCCGAAAGTTACAGAACCATTTTTTAAATTAGGGGCGCAAAAGTGCGATCAGAAGTTACACTCGGTGAGTCACCGAGTGCACTCGGTGAGCTCAGGCATATCGCCGAAAGTTACAGAACTCAAACTCACAAAATAGAGAATTAAAAAGCGATCTAGGGGACGTTCGGCGAACAACCGAGCCATTCGGCGAGCTCGACACCGCTCGCCGAATAGCCCAACCTGCCATTTTTATACCCCCAAACTTCAAAATCAAACCCGCAGCCCACGAAAACAAAATTAAACACTCATCTCATGCAATTCAACTAAGACCCATAAGACCCATGCCCACGGGGTACTCAGACTTCCCTCGATTTGGCCAAAATTGGCCGATTGATATCTTTTTCCCTTAAGAATGACGTCAACTGCTCTATCATTAGGAAAAATTCGGCAATTAGCACAATTCGGGGTTACTCAGACTTCACCCCGCTAGACCCACAACTATTTCAAGACAACCCAATAATTTTAACAATCAACGACACAGGAATTTACTATTTAAGGCCAAATAATCATGATTTCAACTAAATATGGGAAAACAAACTACGACACGATACACAAAACAATACCAAGCACGTATAACAACTATAAAACGATAATGCATTTGATTACCACCAATTATAAAGCGGGGTTCGGAAAACCAACTTTGTATGACTAATATTTGAAAAGCTAGGTAGCAAAGAATCCCAAAAATCCTCCCCGGGTCGTAAATCACACACAAAAAAGTAATACAATTGCAATACGGAAGAAAGTAAAAGCGGTTGTGAAAGTTTAGAAGTCGAAAAATATGAAAATGGAGAGATTTTGAATTTAAAACAGTTTGGCCTTTAAAACTCTTCAGTTCGCGCGCCAGTCGGCGACCACGACTTACGTCGCCGACCCACTCGGTGATGCGCCGAGTAAGACTTTAGCCCGCCGAGTTTTATAAAACCTCTAGCAAGCTAGGTGGTTCCAACGGCGATCCAAGTTGGGCTCGCTGGCTGAACTTTTGGCTCACCTAGTTGTCATTTTCCCAAAATTTCAACTCTTCCACCTGCAAATTCAACACCCGTTATTCAAACAATAACATTAAAAGCTTAAACACTTGGGTTGCCTACCAAGAAGCGCCTTATTTAACGTCATAGCATGACGTGGATACGCTTTTCAAGGTTTATTTTTTGGATTGGCCAAGGTATCACTTGGTAAACCCCCTATTGGCCTTGGGTTTAAATGAGATGAGATTTGATCCATTTGCGTTTCCAATTGTTTGATGGACACTGAGTGAGAGGTGACCGTCTGATTGAGTGTAGAGCCATCCTCTTTCATTTCTTTCAAAACTTTTTCCGATCGTTCCACCTTGTTGAGAATGCGAGCAAGCATATCTTCCGTGTGAAAGTTCTCCGGGTCAGCCCTTTGCTCCTTTGGCTTTTGACGTTCATGGGGTGGGACGTATCTTTCCTTGTCACCATCCCGTTCCTTCCAATTAGCACCACCATCGCGCCATTCTTTGTCACGGTCTCTCCATCCATCATCCCTTTCTCTATTCCAACCTGGATTCCCGCCCAGCCTTGGATATCTCGGACGGAAACCTCCTCCTTGATTCGCAAGGAAATTCACTTCCTCATTATATAGAGCATCAAAGTGTGCGTCATCGGGGTTCACCCTACTGACACCAACAACATTTACACTTTTCAACCCACTTCCCATCATATTTTTCGCCAAGATATCCAACTGGGTCATCATTTTGGCCATATTTTGGTCTCGCTCTTGGTCCTTCTCGATCTGCTCTTTTTTCATTCTAAAGGTTAGAGGAGACACCTGGTCCTCCCGAGTATACCAGGCTCTGTTAATCTTGGTCATGCCATCGAGGAGATTAGATGTTATTTCGAAAGGTTGCTGCATAATACCTCATCGGACAAGTTGATCAGTCACACCTTTGTTCGCCGTGTCTAGACTCCGGTAGAAGTGTTGCAACAACAGGTTGTTTGACAACTTATGAGTCAGGCATTGAAGTAGTAACTTCTGGAATCTCAGCCACGTCTCATGGATTGGCTCACCATCCAAGCGTTTGAACCCTTGGTTGTTATCTCTCAATGACATCATCCTCGAAAGAGGAAAGAACCTTATGTAGAACGCCTCAGTAAGTTCATCCCAAGTGGTAATGGAATCCCTTGGTAAATCAGCTAACCATTTGGTAGCTTCCCCCATCAGCGAAAAAGGGAACAACCAGAGAAAAACTGATTCTTGTGAGATGTTCTTGAATGAGAATGGACCACATACATCCACAAAGTTCCGAATATGATCATATGGATCCTCATGAGCTAGCCTTTTATATAATCCTTTCATTTGCAAGAGTTGCAACATCGTGCTAGTTACATGGAAGGCAATATTCCCCTCAACAAGAGGCAAGTGTATAGCACCAACGCCACCCAATTGAATTGGGTCACTGGCATCATTCAGATTTCCAACATCATCTTGGTGGCCAAGTTGGCTACCGTTACTTCCGTTCACACTCATCTCGTCCTCTGTTCAAACACAGGCAAGACAAACACAAAACAAGGTAAGTCAATTCAACTACAACACAAGAAGATCACAATCTAAACTTCAATAAGTGAATTCTAAACACCACTCCCCGGTAGTGGCGCTGATTTTGATTAACGCTCAACTACACCTCATCCAATACTAGGTGTAGGTGATCGTATTCTAGTATAAAACCCAACAAATGAGTTGGGGTCGATCCCATAGGGAGCGGTACAAGTTCGAATTCAGTTAGGAAGTTATAAACGCGATCTAATCAGTTATAGGAGTAAAAAATATCAATTTTTTTTAAATAAATCGAAAGGGTGACATGAATGTCAGATGGGGGAATTGGTTTGTCAATTAGCAACTAAAAGAATTTCGAAAAATGGGGGAAACAATAAGTAGAGAGGAATTCTTGGGGATGTGATTAGTTACAAGCTAATTTCGCTATATGGGTAATTGGAATTTACTAACAATTGCTAAATCTCATTAGGTGGGCTAGACTATAGATGCAATAGGTTTCTCTCGACCAACTATTACGATTCAAGTGAGTTGTCTCGAACCTCGACAAGCTTAACAATATAAACAGCCCAAAACCTTAATTTATCTACTCTCTCGAGCTAGATAGGTAGAATCGAGTTTAGGATTCACTCTCTCGAGCTGAACCCACATCAACCCAATAACTACAATCATCAATGGATAACCTTAGTTCTAAAATCTCTTTCTCAAGCAAGCCCAGAACACTAAGTTAGAATTGTATTTGCAACTACAATTCATATATTAATACACATCTATCGATTAAACCCACTTCAATTAAGCATTTAAATCAGTAAAATAACAATACCCATAAGTTAATTAAGCCAATAATCACATGATCACACCCCAAGAATTTGGGTTTTAGCCACACATCATAAAAAGGAAGAAACAATTACCAATTATGTTAGCCATGAACTGGGTAATGGTTCCCAAATCTCTACAATTCTTCAAATCAACTTAATTAAAAAACCCAAATGAAAATTCCTCAAAACCAAGTCTCAAAAGCTCTAAGTCCTACAATGAAAACTCAGGAAAAACTCAATTCAAGACTCCATAGGACTCAATCCCTGATTCTCCTCTTTTAAATTTCAATTTATAGTTTCCAAAATTTTGGTTGTCGAGGCAATTTGGTGAAGTAAGTCGAGCATCGCCGACTTTGTCGGCGATGCACCCACTACTCCATTCCATCGTTGGTTTGCCTTGGCTCTTTATCCTCAGTGTTCTGTGACTTTAGACGATCAGGATCGAGGTCGCCGATCCCTTCGTCGGTCCACCGACTATCCATTTACTTTGCCAAGTAGGTTCTTCCCCAGGTCAGGCATGCTGGAACTTTAGGCGAGCTAAAGCGCCACTCGGCGGCTCACCAAGTGGTCTTGGCGATCACCAAGATTGCCTTCCTTCAACTTCTTCAGTTTTTTCACTCTTTTTTGCCGGATAATGTCCTTGCCTTGATCCTTAGCCTTCATTGTTGCAAATCAACACTTTAACATCAGTTTAGAGCATAAATTAGGCATTGAGGACACCAAAATTATGAAAAAAAGCCCTAAATGAGTCGAAATCTCAGATTCATTAGTGAGGCGGGGATATTTAGAAAATCTATCCACAATGATCATAATAGTTCCATAACTGTTGGACTTTGGTAGACATGTAATGAAGTCCATAGTCACACTCTCCCATAGACGTGTCTGCTTAACCTTGTCTTGTTGGCCCACAAGACATGTCTGCACATAGCATTTTATGGCTAGTAGTAGACTAACTCAACTAAGGCCCTAAAGCGACGTTGGCCTGGATGACTAACCCACAAGGTGTCATGACTCTCTTTCATAATAGGCCGCCTAATGTCTACAAACTTAGTCACATAGACTCTCTGTCTAGTAATAGACCATCCTTCACCCAAAAGTGTCTCATCTTTCCTTGGGTGGCTAACTTGATGAGTTGCTTATCTACTGGATCATACTGCATGCCATCCTCTATTGCATCTCAAATATTCCAACTAGTTGTAGTGATGGTTGTAAGTTTGGCTTTTCATCTTAAGGCATCAGCCACGACATTACCCCTGTTCGGCTTGTACTCCAGTACATAGTCAAATTCTTCCAAGAAATCCTTCCACCTAGCCTACTTTGGTGTAAGCTTCTTTTGCGTCTGTATCTGCATCATGAAAAGATACAGTTCGAATGACATCAGTACATTGAATGTACAAGAATGTAAGGGGATAATCTAAAAGCAGTAGATAACTGAACTGATACTCTAGGAAGACATACTCACCTCATCTCAACTCAAATGTGAAAGCAAAAATAAAAATGCAATATATAAAGCTTTTAAAACAGTAAATATCAACTCAATATGTATAAAAATACAATAATAAACTCTTTGCTTTTATTTGGGAGATTCTCTAACCGGCAACCATCACTATGAGATACGTGATGATACAGCGTGTCACCCACGATGCCAGAACTGTCCTATACCTTACCGGGGTATAGAACTCCTCAACTAAGTGGATCCATTAAGCTATGCTTAAAAGTAATAAGGAATCATCTACAAAGTATGACCCTTTACTCATGTTGACATACATGGTTTTTGAGGATTTTGAGTAGTCTGAACTCATCCCCATATCGGTGCTCAATACTACTCCGAATAATATATATATATATATAAAACTCATGCTCAAATGTTGAAAACATAACTTTTTCTCAATTTTAGATAATTACTCAAAAGATCCTCTTAAAAGAGGTAATACTTTGAAACTTCTCTGAACTTGTAAACTCATTTAGAAATTAGTGTTTCTTTCTTTTAAATGTAAAAGTATTACATACTTGGGAATACTTAGTTCCCTTATACTCAATTTGAAATATGAAACTCAACTCTTGTCATCCTCATACTTATTTACTCAAGTCTTAAAACAAGTTTTAGACAATTACAATAGACTTCTCAAAAATGACTCAAAAGGACGTCTTGAACTTTCCTCTTAATTTTACCTTGATTTGAAATGTGAATTTAGGAGTTATGATTAGGATATATAGGATCTCTCAATGATTAATGAAGGCTTAGATAGTTAGTATTAAGAAGAGAGCGAAGACACGATTTGAAAGAACGTATACGGGATGAAGAACGAAGACTAAAGGGGCCTAACGACCCTGGCGTACTACTGGCGCAAGGTACCAGGCCTCAAATTACTGAAGGTAGTTTGGGGCGCACTGTTGGAGTGGTGCGCCAGGCCCCAAATTACTGAACAGTAGTTTGGGCGCACTGTTGGTGTGGCCCCCCACCCCTCTACCCATATTTTTGATGAATTTTCTTATTCCAATTCAAGGCCTAACTCATCTAGAATAGAATGATTTACCCCCAAACTCGTTTGGATTCATAAATCCAACACAATAATTGAAAACCCAGTCAAATTCTATCAAGAACATCACTCATTCGCAAAACCCTTATCTCAAGAACTCAACAATACTCCATTATTAAGGAATAGGGTCAAAACTCAAGAACTTCTCAAGAAACTCAATCAATCAACTTCAAGAACGAAATTTATGGATGAAATCACATGATTGACGTGAGGGAGAACAAACCCAACACTATGAAAAATTACATACCTCGAAGAAAATTTGTTCTTGGCGAAAAATCCTCAAACCTTGAATGAACGCTTGAAACCTTCTTCTTTTTCTCCTCTTGAAACCTTTCTCTCAACCTTAAGCATTTAGGAATGAATGGAAACTGATCTCAATCAGTTTAGACCCCTATTTGGGTTAGAAAAACGTTTAGTCCTAGTAGGGGTAAGGAAAAGACCAAAATATCCCTCCTTAAAATGGATGAAATGCCTTAACTAGAGAGGCTGCACTCAAACGGGCATAACTCCTTCACTCGAACTTTTAATTTAGAAAACTTGGCGGCGTTGGAAAGAGGACTCAAAGAACTTTGATTTGATACCTCATGGGCCATCTAAATCATTATGTCCTGAATGTTATGGTCGTTTGAAGTTGACCCAAAACTAAGAGCTGCAGTTTTTACTCTTAGAAATCTCTAGTTGACTTTTTGAAGTACGAGATGTTAAAATATCTCCCCCTTGGGAAAATTCATCCTCAAATGAGATCACACTAAGACAAAAGGGAAAGGGGAAGAATCTAACAACCCCAACTCAAGTGCACAACATGCAATTCACATAACTCAGCATATTAACTTAAAGAGTACTTTACAAAGGATTAGTAACTTGATTTGGAATTTCTCCAGAAGGGAAGAGATGTGGGTATCTCTTCTTCATATCCTCCTCAGCCTCCCAAGTCTTTTCCTCTACAAATTGATTCCTCCATAAGACCTTGACTGATGTAACCTACTTGGTCCTCAACTTGCGAACTTGATGATCAAGAATCTGAACAGGTACCTCCTCATAAGATAGGTTGTACTTAATACCAATATTCTCAGTAGGCACAATGAGTGAAGGATCGCCCTTACACAGAAATGTGAAAAACCGGATGGACTGCTGCTAACTCTGACAATAGGTCCAATTCATAAGCTACATTGCCAACTCTCTTGGATATTCGATAAGGACCAATATACCGAGGACTGAGTTTCCCTTTCTTGTCAAATCTCATAACACCCTTCATGGGTGAAACCTTCAAGTAAACCCAATCATCCACCTCAAACTCTAAGTCTCTTCTCCTAACATCAGTATAGGATTTCTGATGACTTTGCGCTGTCTTTAACCTTTACTGAATAATCTTCACCTTCTCTATGGCTTGATGAACCAAATCTGGTCCTATCAACTCAGCTTCACCAACTCCGAACAAACCAATAGGAGATCTACACCTTCTCCCATAAAGAGCCTCATACAGAGCAATTTGGATAATAGATTGATAGCTATTGTTGTAAGAAAACTCTATGAGAGGCAAGTGGTCATCCCAATTACCCTTAAAGTCTATGACACATGCCCTCAATATCTCCTCTAAGGTCTGAATCGTTCTCTTTGCTTGACCATCAGTCTGAGGATGAAAAGCAGTACTCAAATTTACCTTCGAACCCAAACTTTTTTGAAAAGACTTCCAAAACTGAGCGGTGAATTGTGCACCTCTATATGAAATAATAGAGACAGGAACTCCATGAAGTCGGACTATATCTTGAATATATAATTTGGCGTAATCTTCTGCTGAATTGGTAGTCCTTACGGGTAAGAAATGGGCTGATTTAGTTATCTGTTCTACAATCACCCAAATTGAATCATGTTCCCTATGAGATCGCAGCAAACCAGTAATTAAATCCATATTGATCATCTCCCACTTCTATTCTGAAATATCTATATTCTGAACCACTCCATCGGGCCTTTGGTGCTCTACCTTGACTTGTTGGCAATTTGGGCACTTTGCAACAGAATCTGCAACTCACAGTATATCTTTCTGGAATCGGGATGGATCGAATATCTGGAGTGATGAGCTTCCTCCATGATCCTCTCTTGGAGTTCATCCACCTTTGGCACACACAATGTGCCTTGATACCTCAACACACCATCTCCCCCTTTTCCAAAAGCTATCACCTTTTGCTTATGAACATTCGTCTTTAATTCAAGCAAAACGGGGTCTTGGTCTTGTTTCTCCTTCACTTCAGATACTAGTGATGATTCAGCACCATTCATCACCACCACTCCACCTTCATTGGAGTCTAACAACTGGAGTCCCAATCGTGCAAGTCTGTGCACATCTTTGGCCAATTCTTTTTTACCTTCCTCAACATGGGCAGTACTTCCCATAGATAACCTGCTCAAACCATAAGCAACAACATTAGCCTTACCTGGGTGATAGATGATACTCATGTCGTAATCCTTGAGTAATTTTAACCACCTTCTCTATCTGAGATTAAGCTCTTTCTGGTTGAAAACATACTGAAGACTCTTGTGATGGGTGAACACATCTAGAGATAGTGACGCCATATTTTCAAAGCAAATACTACAACAGCCAACTCGAGATCATGAGTTGGGTAATTCTTCTCGTGAATCTTAAGCTGTATGGAGGCATAGGCTATAACCTTACCATTCTGCATCAATACGCAACCAAGTCCAACTCTGGATGCATCACGATTAACAACAAAGCCTTTTGTACCTTATGGTAGGGTCAACACTGGGGTGGGGTAGTAGTTAACCAGGTTTTCAACTCCTGAAAGCTTTTCTCACAAGATTCAGACCATTGAAACTTAATTTTTTTCTGAGTCAATTTAGTCAACGGGGATGAAATAGATGAAAACCCCTCGATAAACCTTCTATAATAACCACCCAATCCCAAGAAACTCTTTAAATCAGTTGGAGATGTGGGTCTGGGCCAGTTCTGCACTACTTCAATCTTCTGAGTGTCAACTCAGATCCCTTCACCAGATACAATGTGGCTTAAGAACGCCATGGACTCGAGCCAAAACTCACACTTAGAAAATTTGGCATACAACTCTCTATCGTTGAGAGTTTGGAGAACTATCCTGAGATGACTAACATATTCCTCCTCATTCCTCGCATAAATAAATATGTCATCAATGAATACAACCACAAACATGCCAAGATATGGCTTAAACACCCTGTTCATCAGGTTCATGAACGTTGCAGGAATATTAGTCAAGCCAAACGACATAACAAGAAACTCATAATAACCATAACGGGTTCTGAATGCTGACTTTGGGATGTCACTTTCTCTTACTCTCAACTTATGATAGCCAGATCTGAGGTCTATCTTAGAAAAGTTCATCAATTCTCGAAAGAGGATACTTATTCTTTATAGTGACCTTGTTCAACTGGCGGTAATCAATACACATCCTAGGGAACCATCTTTCTTCCTCACAAATAAGACCGGAGCGCCCCAAGGTGAGACACTAGGTCGAATAAAATCTTTATCGAGGAGATCTTTCAACTGCTCTTTTAACTCTTTTAACTCAGTTGGAGCCATTCTATATGGTGGAATAGAGATAGGTCGAGTATCAGGAAGAATGTTTATGCCGAAGTCTATTTCTCTCTCAGGAGGGACTCCGGGAAGATCATCTAGAAAGACCTCTGAAAACTCACTCACAACTGGAACTGACGAAATATCCAATGTCTCAACACTAGAGTCATTAAATCGGACTAAGTGATAGATGCACCCCTTAGAGACTAACTTTCTGGACTTAAGGTATGAAATGAAACGACCCTTAGCCACTGTTGAACTACTCCTCCACTTTACAACTGGCTCATTAGGAAACTTGAATTTGACTACTCGAGTTCTACAATCAACTAAGGCATAATAAGCATGAAGTCAGTCCATACCTAGAATAACATCAAAGTCCACCATCTCTAATACGACTAAGTTAACCATGATTTCCTTATGATTGACAGAGATGGTACAGTCACGATAAACTCTCTCGGCTAGAATAGACTCACCAACAGGTGTGGAAACACTAAAGGGCTCAAGAAGTCGTTCAGGAAGAATATCGAACTTCATAGCAATATACGGAGTCACAAAAGATAGACTCGCACCTCGATCAAGTAATGCATATACATCAAAAGTAAAGACTTTGATCATACCCATGACAACATCTAGTGAATTCTTCTACTCTTGGCGACTGATGATAGCATACAGACGGTTTGCTCCTCCGCCTTTCCCTGAAGTAGCTCCTCTTGGAGCCGCTCTATCTACTGGAGCCGCTGAAGAATATTGGGCTCTATTTCCCCCATTACCACTACTCTACCTATTCTTAGGGCACTCTCTCATGGAATGACCTGTCTGCCCACACTTGAAGCAACCATTGGAGCCATCACGACACACTTCTAGGTGGTTTCTACCATACTTACCACATGTAGGAGTCCAATTACCCCCTTGTGCCACACTACCCTAAGACTAAGTAGGTCTAGCTCTGGAATTTTGGGAGGTTTGGTTCCTGAAATCACCTCTGTTCTTTGGTGAAGGTGCACTAGCTGATGATGGAGCTGGTTCAGTTGGACTTTTTTTAAGAGATGACTGGTTCACATATCTGGTCTTCTGCTGCCCAATCTCATGACTTGTTGTCTTAGCCCTCTTGTTGCAGAACAACTCTCTATATTTTAGCTTATCTTCCTCAACCTGTTGCACATGGATCATAAGCCTGGATATGTCCATGTCTCCTATCAACATAGCTGCCTTGCTCTCCTTACTTTACAAGTGAGACAATCAGACACAAACAGGCTCATCCTGCTTCTTATATCTGCTACCATCTCTGGAGCATAGCGGGACAACTGGGTGAACTTGAGGCTGTACTCATGCACACTCATGGATTCTTGTATAAGGTTCAAAAATTCTCTTATCTTCGCTTCCCTTAGTTAGCGGGGAAAGAAGCGCCCCAAGAAGGCACCTTCAAACGCTGCCCAACTTAAAAGTAGTGTTGTTTCAGCCCTGCTCTTCTTCCACTGATCGTACCAAGGTATGCTGCTAACTCCACACATTCAACATCATCAACATGCATAACCTCAAACACCTTCTACAGCTCCTCCATAAAGTTCTACGGATCCTCAGCAACATTTGACCCTGTGAATTCTGGAGGGTTCATTCTCAAGAACTCACAGATTCTGTAGCAGCCACATCCTGACGAACCACTCATTATTGACCATCTTGATGGGGCACAACTTGACTCAACATCCGGATAGCATCCCAAAACTCAGCATTTGTGACCTCTCCTTGAGGGGGTTGCACTTCTGGTGCATTAGGTATCACTTGGTCTTGTGGATCAACATTTCTTCTTGCAGGACGACCTCAAACAGCTCTTCATGGAGGCATGATCTGAAAAGATACGCGCAAGCACGAAATAGAAGGAATCATTTATAGAGTTGAACTCTATCACACAAAAAGATTAAGAAAGAAGTGAAATGTTTCCTAAAAGTTGTAGCCTCCTAATTATAGATGTGACGCACTTCACACCGATAACGAGGACTCTATAGACACAACTTTATACACACCCTAGGACTCTTGAACTTTGTGCTTTGATACGAAGTTTTTCATGCCACGAGCCTACAACCTTGACGTGGCCGGCACTCGAGAATTATTGCCGGTCCCCAAGAGAACCCTTAGCCTGACTCATTACTCAGTGGAAGACTTACTCAAGTGAAAGAGGAACCTCAAAATGCAAAGCCAAACTCAACATGTCTCAGTTATGAATTTCTCAATAGATATCTGGAAATACTCAGTAAAACATAAATATAGTCTCAAGGTTGTTAAAACATCAAAAAGAATAGTGAAAGACTCCTCATAATACTATAGCCTATGAAGCCTCTAAATACTATGATAGATGTCGGGACAAGACCACGACATCTTAACACAACTGAAATATAAATGTAGAACTCTCCGGAAAGCAAGGATGCTCACCAAAACTAGCTGAAATGCAAAAGGTATCAACAAAGCGCTTGTTGATGACCCTGGACGATTGTATCTGCATCATGAAAAGATGTAGGTCGAATGACATCAGTACATTGAATGTACGAGCATGTAAGGAGAGAAACTAAAAGCAGTAGATAATTGAACTGATACTCTGGAAGACATACTCACCTCATCTCAACTCAAATGTGAAAGCAACAATAAAATATGCAATATATAAAGCTTTTAAAACAGTAAATATCAACTCAATATGTATAAAAATACAATAATAAACTCTCTACCCTTATATTTGGGAAATTCTCTAACTAAAAACCATCACTATGAGCTACGTGATGATACAACGTCTCGCCCACGCTACCAGAACTGTCATATACCTTCCCGGGGTGTAGAACTCCTCAACTAAGTGGATCCACTAAGATATGCTTAAAATTAATAAGGAATCATCTAAAGAGTATGACCCTTTACCCATGTTGGCATACATGGTTCGTGAGGATTTTGAGTAGTCTGAACTCATCCCCATATCGATGCTCAATACTACTCCCAATAATATATATAACTCATGCTCAAATGTTTATGACATAACTCTTTCTAACTTTGAGATAATCACTCAAAAGATCTTCTTTAAAGAGGTAATACTCTGAAACTCCTCTGAACTTGTAAACTCATTTAGAAATCGGTGTTTCTCTCTTTTAAATGTAAAAGTATTACATACTTTGGAATACTTAGTTCCCTTATACTCAATTTGAAACATGAAACTCAACTCTCCTCATCCTCATACTCATTTACTCAAGTCTTAAAATAAGTTATAGATAATTGCGAAAGACTTCTCAAAAATGACTCAAAAGGACTCCTTGAACTTTCCTCTTAACTTTACCTTGATTTGAAATGTGAATTTAGGTGTTATGATTAGGATATATAGGATATATCAATGATTAATGAATACTTAGATACTTAGTATTAAGAAGAGAGCGAAGACACGATTTGAAAGAAGGCATACGGGACGAAGAACAGAGACAAAAAAGGCCCGATGACCCTAGCGTACTGCTGGCGCAGGGTACCAGGCCTCGAACTACTGAAGGTAGTTTGGGTCTCACTAATGGCGCGGCGCGCCAGGCCCCAAATTACTAAAAAGTAGTTTGGGCGCACTGCTGGCGCAGCGCCCCACCCCTCTCCCCAGATTTTTGACGAATTTTATTGTTCCAATTCAAGGCCTAACTCTTCTAGAATAGAATGATTTACCCCCAAACTTGTTTTGATTCATAAACCCAACAAAAATAATAAAAAACGCACTCAAATTCTATTAAGAACATCACTCATTCGCAAAACCCTCCCCTCAAGAAGTCAATAAGACTCCATTATTAAGGAATAGGGTCAAAACTCAAGAACTTCTCAAGAAACTCAATCAATCAACTTCAAGAACGAAATTTATGGATGAAATCACATAATTGGAGTGAGGGAGAACAAACCCAACATTATGAAAGCTTACATACCTCAAAGAACACTTTTTCTTGGTGAAAATCCTCAAACCTTGAATGAACGCTTGAAACCTTCTTCTTTTTCTCCTCTTGAAACCTTTTTCTCAACCCTAAGCGTTTAGGAATGAATGGAAACTGATCTCAATCAGTTTAGACCCCTATTTGGGTGAGAAAAACGTTTAGGCCTTGTAGGGGTAAGGAAAAGACCAAAATACCCCTCCTGAAAATGGATGAAGTGCCTTAACTAGAGAGGCTGCACTCAAACGGGCATAACTCCTTCATATGAACTCGGAATTTAGCAAACTCGGCGGCGTTGAAAAGAGGACTCAAAGACTTTCAAGTTATTCCTCATGGGCCACCTAGCTCCTTATGTAGTGAAAGTTATGGTCGTTTGAAGTTGACCAAAAATTAAGAGCTGAAGTTTTTACTTGTACGAATCTCTAGTTGACTTTTTGAAGTATGAGATGTTACAATATAGCAGGTGCATTGGTTAAGCCGAAGGGGATCCAAACACTCAAAGGCTCCATATCTCGTCAAACATGTTGTCTTCAGCTCATCTCCATCTGCAATGCGAACTTGATAGTAGCCTTTGCGAAGATCAACCTTTGTAAAGTACTTGGCTTATCCAAGCCTATCAAATAGGTCAGCTATGAGTGGGATTGGATAGTTGTTCTCACTGTGACTTTCTTTAGTGCCCAATAGTCTATGCATAAGCGCAATTTTCCATCCTTTTTCTTTTGGAACAATACTAACGCGCCAAAGGGTGCCTTCGATGGACAGATGTTACCAGCATCTAATACCTCTTTCAATTGTTTCTTGAGCTCCTCCAACTCAAGTGGTGCCATGAGATAAGGAGCGAATGCGGGTAGCTTAGCTCATAGCTCCAACTCAATATTGTGATCTACCTCGTGCTTAGGAGGCAGGTGCTTAGCTAGCTCATCGGGCATAACATCTTTATGCTCTTCCAGTAGCTTCTTTATGCAAGACGGTAGTGTCTCCTTAGCTTCTCTATGCAAGACGGTAGTGTCTCCTGGTAATCCATGTGTGTGTGTGTGTATATATATATATACTACCTTAAAAGAATGAACTCCCAAACTTAAATGTTAAATTACAGTAATACACCAATTAAAAATACTCAATATTATTTATTTATTCATTTAATTAGTTATATTATATTAAAACTAGATACCTTTTCACATTAAAGGGTTGTGAGTTTTCCAAGGAGTTGTGACTTTTTTAAGGGGTCATGAAATTTTTGATGAGTTTCGACTTTTTCGAAGGGTTGTGATTTTTTCAAATGGTTGTGTATTTTTCAAAGGGTTGTGCCTTTTCCGATGAGTTGTGAATTTTTCAAAGGGTTGTGATTTTTCAATGAGCAGTGACTTTTTCCATAGGTTGTGACTTTTCTGATAAGGTACTTATTCATACTACTACTTCTTAGTTATAAATAGAGGGGTTTCCTCTCATTTTAATCTATGATTTTTTAAGTTTTCAGCTCTTCTTCTTCTTAAAAAATCTCAAATGTTATTTGCAACAATTTATTAAGTTCAAAATTCAATGAAATTCGAGGTACCACATAAGAAAGAGTTGCTGAATAAATTGTAAAAAATCATTCATCAATTCACACGCATATTTTCCTCTTACGATATTCATCACATACATACTTCATTATTGTTTGTATCATTTTTGAACATTAATACTGTCATGCCCCGAGGCTACCCCTTTGACGTAACACGAGACCTAGGATCACGAGTGACCTCAAGCTAACCCTGAGTCTGGCATAACATAAGCGTACTATAAAAGTTACTGAATAAAACATGTACTAAGTGGAAGCTAAAATAATGGATATCTAAAAATGGGAAAAACCCAACTAATCTGAATAGATAAAACATACTAAGAGTTTAGTGATAACTGAAACAACCACTTAACAACTCAAGCTAAATCTAATACTATGTCTGAAAAGCCTCTAATTAAGTTGAGTTGCTAGGACATGCCCCCCAGCTAACTCTAACAAAACTGAAAACTGAATAAAAAGACTAAAATGAAAAGCATGTCTATTGTCCTCGGAATATGGGGACTCACCACTGAAGTTGCTAACTGTGGATCAAGAATCAATCTAAGCGTGATCTGGATGTTGAGTACCTGAATCTACATCATAAAAAATATAGCACAGAGTATGCGTCAGTACTTTGAATGTACTGAGCATGCATGATATAGATACTAAGTTGAACAAACATATATAAGATGAAACAAGGCGTAACTGAGCAATACTGTAAATTGAGAAAGAATATACATACTGAAAACATAACTGAAAAGTTGAACTGAATGCAATGACCAAGTACTAATCATGAACAAGACATGCTAAACTGAATACTGAAGTATATACTGAAAACCTGGTCAAATGCACTAAAAGTCTGACTGTGGGAGCTACTATTAACCGACATGAAACCACATGAGCTAAACGTGGAGTTCGATGTATACGCCCCATCGAGAGGACCCAATATACCTTGCCAAGGGTATAAAGGCATGCCTAGCGTGATTACTAAATCTGATGTCCAACAGAGGGGACTTATACTCCTACGGGGGCACGTAGTTCTTAGACTATGAGGGTACGCTGAACCCTATTCCAACTAGGTGCTAAGTCTACTCCCAACTGAATATGTTTATGACAAAAATGCAACTGAAATACTGAATAGCTCAAAATACTGACATGCAATCGTAGAATGCAACATTTATATACTGATAATGTAACATTCAAAATCTGGAGCATGATTATCTGTTTAACTGTCCTAGCAAGTATAATTCATTAACTAAGAGAATATATACAACTAGGGTTCTGAGTTTCATACAAGGAATTAAGCAAACTTTCCAAGAAACAAGCTATTTTGATTTTGGATGCTACAACAACTAAATCACAATAAATATCCAAGGTTTTAGAAACTCTATGTCTAAACAAGATATGGAGAATCAAGGAACTGACTGAATTCTAGTGACCTAGTGGATGAAAGGAACCCACTAGTAAAATCCCACATACCTGGTGACGAAATCTACAGAGAAATCCTTTGATTTCGGGGTTGAAACTTGAAGAACACTGCTGGTTGTTCTTGAAGGAAACTGACGCCTCTTTCTCTTCTTTTTGTTCTAATTTGGATGATTTTTAGAGAATGAGGGTTCTGGGTATGTTTGACTAAGTTATTAGGCTTAAACTGAGTAAAACGATGTAGTTTAGGCATCAAACGAAGTAGTTTAAGTGCCCAACGCATAGGGGAAAGGACCAAAATGACCCTAACTTAAATTTGACGAGTGCCATCTACTACAGGACTGACGGGCCATCGTTTGACCTACCAACCATCGTTAGAAGTCGTCGTTTGACCTACCAACCGTCGTTAGAAGTCGTCGTTCATACTCTGTCTGACAGGGCTTCACTAAAACGAGCATAACTTTTTACTCCGAGCTTGGATTTTAGAAAACTCAGTGGCATTGGAAAAAGGATTCAATTATCTGTAATTTGATAGGTCACGGGACACCTAATTCATTTTGTGCTAAAAGATATGACCGTTTGAAGTTGACCCAATAATTATTTTCCTCCAATTGGCTGCTGACCCTCACCTACGGTCCGTAGGTCCAACCACAGACTGTACTGGTCGACCGTGGGTGGGATCAGAGACCATCAAACTCTGGAACCCAACAACGGAACCATCCTACGGTCCGTGAGTCAATCAATTCACGGTCGTAGGTGTCATCTTTAGATTCTGAAATTCCCCTAAGTCTGAGACTGAACCACGGTACCCCACCTACGGTCCGTGGTTCTACCTACGGTCCGTGGGTGGTTTCTGTTGGTTCTGACACCAGATTCTGGAAAGCTGCACTTTTTTACTTTCTCAAATTCGAGGTGTTACAAATACCCTTTTAGTTAACCTACATATTTTATTTATAAAAAAAGGACTTCATTACTATGAATAGTGACAACAATTTCAACCTTTATGTTTCTTCTGTTATGAATCACAACCATTCACTTCTTATAAATTTTTTGGGATCTCTTTTCTGCAATAATTTGAGATCATTTAAAATTTTCATAACTGATTCTCTGCAATCCATTGATATGGTTCGCCGAAGTTCTTCGCATGGAAATTTAGGTATTGGCTTTCTATTAAATAAGAAAAAAAACCAGAGAAATGTCCAAATTACTGTGAACTTTCTTTCACACAAAAAAACTTCTATACATAGTGCGCGAGAATTTTCATTTCATTTTCTTGTTTTGTTTCTTCAATTAATTTCTTTTGTGTTTTCATTGGAGAGAGAATGTAATAATTAGTGTTCACATAACAAGTGAACAATGACAAATGAACACATTGAGGATTATATTTTCTAATAAAATTAATAGATCAAGTTGTGATAGAGACAATAATAAGAAACAAATACAAAAAAAGGCACATGATCTTCTTTGTTTTTCCATTTTTTATTCTTTTACGCTCAAACGAAGGAGTTTCTTTCTAATTTTTCTAAAATAGCGGGCAGGAACGTAGTTCATTGAACTATTCATTTTTATGTTAAGTCCACTATTTCAGAAATAGATTATCACTTTTACTTATAATATGATAATATAGGCATGATAATAAATATTTTTTGATAGATATGTGTAAGTAAAAGTGAACGGAGAAAGTAAAGTGATGGTGACAAGAGATTTCATTCAAATGGAACACTAGAGTGAATATAGCATGAACATATATTTTTGTCTCCCTTCATCATTGCGTACAAATTGTGTTCCATATATTTTTTCTTTTTGTATATTTATATTGAGTGTAAAAATTTTTGAGTATGAATTTCCTGTTGTTTTGCGTTCATTTTAATCTTAGAAAATGTTATGTAACAAGATACACTCCTTGCTAGCTATATAAAATTAGATAAGAAAATAGTGATAGATCATAAAATGATCTTAAATTAAATTAAAGAAATTCTATAGATAATACTTTAAATTTTATTCATCTATTTATTTTTTTTAATTAAAAAAGTTTAATGTTTTATATCATGATACAACTTCTATTATGTACTAGATACTAGATACTTTCATTAGACAACAACTATATGATATGTATGCGGGAAAAAAGAGAGACTAAAATTCCGCAAAGATAAGGTAGAAACTTAAAGAAAGGAAATATTTAACACCATAGGTGATGTTGTTTGTATAATAATATTAAATTATGCTACTGAAATACATATATCTAAAATAAAGAATCGGCCAAGCTAAATATTTGACATACATTATAACAACATTTCACTATAACAACCTAATTTTTCTTAGAACTAATTTTTGATATTATATTTTTTTAATCTCTGTAACATTCTACTTATAATAGTGTTGACATTCAATATAGAAGTACATTTTTTCATAAAATTACCTCTCCATGATACCCTTACTCAAATATTAATTGAATAAAAATATTTTAAAAAATATATATTACATATAATGAAAAACAATTTGAATATTTATGGTAATCGTTATTAGTGTCATGCACATATTAAATTACAATCATCAATATTTAAGAGAAAAATTGTACTTAAATGGTGTCCATCATTTATGGTCATAACCTTAAAAGAAAAGGCTATAGGCGACCTTTTTAATATTGATTTTTTTTTCTATTTTGTTGGTAAAATTTGCTTACAAAATTGAGTGAAGTAAAAAATACTACTACTAATGAAATGTCACTTTCTCCCCATATTTAAATTTTGAATGTATTTTTAAATGTTTCAATGATATTTGATCATTTTGATCTCAAAATATAAGTAATTCTATGACAATCTGTATTAATCATTTAAAAACACTTTTACTATGTTCTTTGAACTATAATTATTTAATAAAAAACTTAATTTAATAATATCAATTTGTCACGACCCAAATTTACAAGTCGTGATGGCACCTATGTTCCCAACCGATAGGTAAGCCAACCCAATATTTTTACCAATTTAACTAAATAATGAGGAAAAAGGTAAAAAATGAGTAAAATATCTCTAACACTGAGTCCTTCATAATTACGAAATTGCGGAAAAAAAGCTAGAATACCACCCAAGAATTGGTGTCATAAGTACAAGAGCTTCTAAATATGATGCAAGTCTGAAACTAAATTGATGAATCCAAACATAAGAGATATCCTGTCTGAATACTGAAACAACAAAATAAATAAAAGATAGAGGGAGGTGTGGGCCACAGAATAGCCAAGCAGCTCACCACAACTCCAAGATACTCTAAGCTAGGACTCAAAAAGCTCCACGAGATGTGCTCGTACTCGGAATCAAATCTGCACCACAAAGAGTGCAACAAGTGTAGTATGAGTACAAAACCACGTGTACCCATTATATCTCATAGACCGACAACGAAGAAGTAGTGACAGGAGTTTATATAAGAAAATCAGTCCATTACTTATACAAGTCTATATTATGCTTACCAGTCAAGTTTCATCAAATAAGGATAATCAAACTTCACGTAATGTACAACCGCCAATAAAGCACGTAATCAACAATAATAAATGATGTAATGAGATGCAATGCAATGTGACACCATGAAATGATATGCCTCAGATGACAAGTACTCTCTCAACCATATATACATGATACTCCTCAAAAATACATCGAGAGTTCATGATCCATAGGGGACTCGCGAGGTCCATATACCGACACAGACGATCTCCATGTGTCTGTGCGGACGATCTCAACGCACTATCATAAAATCAAACAATTTCCGCACAGACGATCTCCACGTGCCCAAATTATAATCTTAATATCTCACCATCCCCAACACGGACGATCTCCACGTGCCCAACTTACTCCCAATCTCATGTCAATGCATGTGCACAATATGATATCAATGAAAAGGGATGATGATGTATCTCAATCAAATATCAATATGGTATGTAATCACATCAGCTATCACAAGTATACGGATTCAATAAGGAACACAATCACACATAATAAATCATGTCAATAATATATCAGCTAATACCCATATGCTTTGGCATTCTCGGATTACAATCTGCATTTTATAGTAATAAACTTTCCCTTTATAACACTGGTACTCGTACCAATGCCCGTCACACCATTGGTACGAGACCCCCATCTTTCGCCCTTACCCATGGTCTATTTCATTTTTAATCTTTAATTAGAAAAATGTCCTTCAATGAAGTCTGAAAGTCTTAACATACCTTGAATGCCGAACACGTGTCACGAATCCTCAAGATTTCGCCTTTCCTTTTCGTAAAGCTTCAGAACGTTCCCAATCTACCAATTATACAATATTTATAAATAAACAAATCCGTAGACACCCATATGCTATATGTCTATCCTAACTCAAAACTCACCAAAATTTATAATCAAGTTCATGAATCTTATATCAACTATATATGTCAAGTCTCATATTCCTAAATTTTAAACCTAGGTTAAGTCACAGCTTCCCAAATAACATAATTCTAATGGTGTTCATATAATATAATACACCTAATAATTAATTACTTATCTCAATATATCAAAAACTAGATCTATAATATAATAAATAATTAATATTAATTGAATTGATGAACCACTGGTTACAAAACCAGTGGTGACCTCAGAAACAAAAGGGCTTCCCCTTTCCATTAATGCAAATCAACATGACCCCAAATATTTTCCCTGAACTTCATTAATTACAACAATTGTACTTCTAATATTAACAAGAACAACAGACTCCAACTACGAGGAAAACAAGCAACATTATCTCCTGCTACTATATTCCAATTAACTAGCATATTTAACCCTCCCAATAATTAACGAATCATTGCAGCTTTAAATTTATACACATTAGACAATGATTACTTATTTGAAGAAACTCCTTCTTATATCGAAAAAATTACACTTCAATTAATTACAACCATTAATGCGGTAACCCACTCTCTTTTATCCAACAATCCATATACTAAAATTAATAAATAATAATACTTGAAGCTCCTCCAACAACAAAACTACATATACCAGAACGATTTTGGCTAGACTTACCGAGACACTCGTCTTCAATCGCAATTACTCTCGTTTGAGTGCTCTTCTTTTGTTTTCCCCTCAAAGTCAGAATATGATCAATAACTACTCCCATCTCTTTTTCTTTTACCCTAGCTACGTGGATTATAAGTGAGTAGTGGGTATAACCCACTTTCGATATTTCTTTTTAAATAGATAGATAATTAATTCATATTCCCATTAATAATTAATTATTCTAAATTAGCCTTCCATTAAATAATCACAATTAATTAAATAGTCCAAAAGTATTAAATTTAATACTTTTGGGAAGAATCTTTTATGGAAGAAACTGTTCTAGTTCTCAAAACGACCTGACGGGTCATTACATCATCTACCACTTAAACAAACGTTCGTCCTCGAACGGTTAAAGAATAGAACGCACCTGAATGCTCAAAAAGCTGAGGGTATCTACTCCTTATGTCTGACTCGGTCTCCCATGTAGCCTCCTCCACCAGACGGTGCTTCCATTGAACCTTTACTGAAGCAATCTCCTTCGACCTCTACTTCCGAATTTGCCTATCCAAAATGGTTACCGACTCCTCCTCAAAAGTCAAGTTTTGATCAAGTAACACTGAATCCCATTGAATCACATGAGCACCACCCTGATGATACTTCTTCAGCATCGAAATATGAAATACAGGGTGAACACCTGACAACCCAGGTGGCAAAGCCAACTCATACGCCACCTCACCAATACGCTCAATAATCTCGAAAGGACCAATATACCTTGGGCTCAACTGTCCTTCTTTCCAAATCTCATCACACCCTTCATGGGCGAAACCTTTAATAGGACCCTCTCTCCAACCATGAACTCCAAATCATGAACCTTTCGATCTGCATAACTCTTTTGCCTACTCTGAGCCATGAGAAGTCTATTTCGTTCAACTTGACCTTGTCCAAGGACTCCCTCAACAAATATGTACCCCACGGTCTAACATCAAATGCATCAAACCAACCAATTGGAGATCGACATCTCCTACCATACAAAGCCTCAAAAGGTGCCATCTCAATACTCGAATGATAACTATTATTTTAAGCAAACTCTGCTAATGGCAAGAACTGATCCCAGTGACCACCAAAGTCGATCACACACGCCCGCAACATGTCCTCAAGAACCTGAATAGTCCGTTCAGACTGACCGTCAGTCTGGGGTGGAAGGCTGTACTAAGATCCACCCGAGTACCCAACTTCTTCTACATAGACCGCTAGAAATGAGATGTAAATTATGTGCCACGATCTGAAATAATATAAATGGGAACCCCATGCAAATGAACTATCTCTCGAATATAGTTCTTGGCTAACTTCTCTGAATTATAGGTAGTCTGAACTGGTACGAAGTGTGCAGACTTAGTCAATCGATCCACGATGACCCATATAGCATCAAACTTACCCAAGGTTCGTGGCAACCCTACCACAAAGTCCATAGAAATATGCTCCCACTTCCATTCAGGTATGGGCATCCTCTGAGTTACACCTCTAGGCTTTTGGTGTTCATACTTCACTTGCTGACAATTCAAACATCGAGATACAAAATATACTATGTCCCTCTTCATACGACACCACCAATAATGCTGCTTCAAGTCATGATACATCTTAGTAGCCCCCGAATGAATAGAGTACCTCAAACTATGTGCCTCCTCCATGATCAATCTAGTCAAATCACCTGTCTAAGGAACACAAATACGACCTTTTATCCTCAAAACTGCCTCACTATCAAGAATTGCATCCTTGGCTTCTCCCTTTGATACCTTGTCTCGAATCTTACATAAATCACCATCATCAAACTGTTGAGTACGAATTTGATCCAACAAGGATGACCTAGCCTCCACATAAGCCAAAACCTTACCAGATTCTGAAATAACAAGCCTCACTAGGCTATTTGCCACGGACTGGATGTCTCTATCTAAAAGACGCTCGCCAACCTGTAACAAGGCTAGACTACCCATGCTTACCGTCTTTCGACTCAAGGCATCTGCTACCATATTTGCCTTGCCTAGATGATAAAGGATAGTCATGTCGTATACCTTGAGCAACTCCAACCATATCCGCTGCCTCAAATTGAGATCCCTCTGATTGAATATATACTGGATACTACGATGATCCGTGAACACCTCACAATGTACCCCATAAAGGTAATACCTCCAAATCTTCAATGCAAACACTATAGCCGCCGACTCCAAGTTATGAGTAGGGTAGTTCTTCTCGTGAATCTTTAACTGCCTCGAAGCGTAAGCTATCACCTTCCCCTTCTGCATCAATACACAACCAAGACCAATTCGAGAAGCATCACAATATACAATAAAATCCTCTCCCTCCGCGTGTAGAGTTAAAATCAGAGGAGTAGTCAATAAAGTCTTGAGCTTTTGGAAACTCACCTCACACTCGTCAGACCACTGGAAAGTCACTTCCTTTTGTGTCAATCTAGTTAATTAGGATGCAATGGATGAGAACCCCTCTAAAAATCATCGATAATAACCTACAAGGCCTAAGAAACTCCGAATCTCAGTAACTGAAGCAGGTCTGACCCAATCTCAAACTACCTCAATCTTCTTAGGATCCACCATAATACCTTCCTTGGACACTACATGTCCCAAGAATGCTACCGAACTAAGCCAAAACTCACACTTTGAAAACTTTGCATAGAGCTTCTTCTCCTTCATAATCCCGAGCACAATCCTCAAATGATGATCGTGTTCCTCCTAACTACGGGAGTATATCAATATATCATCTATGAAGATAATAACAAAGGATTCCAAGTACGGTCTGAACACTCCGTTCATCAAGTCCATAAAAGCTGCTGGGGCATTTGTCAATCCAAAAGAAATTACCAGAAACTCATAATGGCCATAACGTGTCCGAAAAGATGTCTTAGGGATATCCTCCGCCCTATCCTTCAACTGATGATAACCGAATCTCAAGTCAATCTTGGAGAAAACTGAAGCACCATGTAGCTGATCAAATAAATCATCAATACGAGGTATCAGGTACTTATTTCTAATGGTAACGTTGTTCAACTGCTAATAGTCAATACACATACGCATGTATCTATCTTTTTTTTCACAAATAACACTGGATCACCCCAAGGAGATACACTCGGTCTTATAAACCCCTTACTCAACAAATCCTTCAATTGTTCCTTCAACTCTTTCAATTCGAATGGTGCCATACGATAAGGAGAAATGGAGATAGGCTGAGTGCCCGGTTCTAAATCAATACAAAAATCAATATCACGATTAGGCGAAAGACCTGGTAAATCTGTCAGAAATACCTCTGAAAATTCACTCACCACCGGAATAGACTCAAGCATAAGAGTCTCAACGCTAGTATCTCGAATGTGTGGCAAGTACACCAAACATCCTCTCTCTACCAAGTGACGAGCCTTAAGAAATGATATCACCCCTTTAGGAAGGTGACTAAGAGAACTTCTCCATTCTACTATAGGAATTCCAGGCATCGCTAATGTAATTTTCTTGGCATGACAATTTAAAATTGCGTGATAAGGAGATAACTAATCCATACCGAGAATCACATTAAAATCTACCATATCTAAGACCTTTAAATCCGCATGAGTGTCATATCCCAATCTACCACTACAGAATCCCCAACAGGAGTAGAAACATGTATCGGCAAATCAAGAGACTCACATAATATATCCAGACTCAAAGCAAAATATGTGGACACATAAGAATAAGTAGAGCCTGGATCAAATAATATAGTAGCTGGTCGATGACAAACTGGATTAATACCTGTGATAACAGCATCTGAAGTCTCAACCTCTGGCCTACCTGGAAAAGCATAAAAGTGAGAACGACCACCCTAAGATTGTAAACCTCCACGATTACCACCTCGACCAGAAGGAGAACCACCTCTGCCACTCTGTACACCTCCCCTAGTTGGAGGTTGTGCAGACCTAAAATTCGAAGCCTAAGAACCCTGATACAAGCCACCACGTCTAGTCCTAAGGCAATCTCTCACAAAGTTTCCCATATCACCACACTCAAAACAACCCCTGCGAGACGTAGGTTGATGAGAGGAACCTGAATGACCAGAATGACCTCCATGGACTACAAGTCTGGAAGATGAACCCTATGAAGTATGCACCGAAGAACTATGCCCAGCGTAACCAACCTCAGACGCTGGTATAGCAGCATGAATGGGTCTGCTAGACTGAGAGTGATAACCTCTCCCTAAGTAACCTCGAGTCTTAGGTGGAGCACCACCATAATAACCTAAATGATGGGCCCTCTTGCCCTCACGCTGCTCAAATCCCTCACGTCGAATCATCTCTAACTCTTTAGCAGCATCTATCACCTTCTGAAATGGAACACTAGAAACAGCAACCTGAGAAACCCCAGACGAATCAGAATAATCAGCCCCTTAACAAACCTTCTCACTCTCTCAGCCTCTGTGGGAAGTATCATCGAAGCATGCCTAGCCAAGGCATGGAATTTACCTTCATACTCTGCGACTGACATACCATCTTGTTGCAAACCCTCAAACTCGACCCTCTTGCACTCCTTCTCACTACGTGGAACAAACTTCGCTAGAAACACCTGTGTAAACTCAGTCCATGATAGTGGAGAGGATCCAGCTGGCCTACTACTAATATAATCCCTCCACCACTGCTTGGCAGAGCCATTCATCTAAAGCGCTTTGTAGTCAACTCCATGAGATTCCACTAATCTAAGATTATGCAACCTCTCATGACAACTAACTATAAATTCATATGCATCCTCAGTTAAGTCACCAGTATAGGTCAGAGGATTCATCAGTCTGAACCTCTCGAACATCTTTTGTTCATCAACGGTCATGGAAGGTATAACACCCCGTAGTTTAGTAGGCCAACAAGGGCTAAGTGTGAAGGCAACAAGAGCCAAGGCAAGGAGGCTAGAGCCAAGGCCAAGGGGCAAGGCCCAAGCCAAGGGCCAAGGCTGCCCCAAGACTTCCTAGCACTGCCCCACTTCACGACCATCACCACGGCTTGTGGTGTGACTCGTGGTGGCTAAGGCAATAGCTACCTTGAGCTGCCCAAAAATGGCTCACCTTCACAAGCCACTTCACGGCCAGTGGTGAAGACTACGGCTCGTGGGAAGGCTCGTGAAGATGCCTTGTAGTTTTGGAGGCCAAGACACCATGTCCTAGCCACTTCCCAAGGACCACGGCTCGTGGAGCCTGCCGTGGTGCCTGGCACATGGCTGCCTAGTGAAGGCTAAAATGGAAAATTCCTTTTTAAGTTATCTTTAAGTAAGGTTATTTTGCCTAGTCCTAGTACACCTATATAAGCTATTTTAACCCTTTAAACTCACCATTCAAGTCATTATTTTCCCAAGACCCAAATTAAATCCCCAAAAGCTCTCCTCTCAAATATTTCTCTCTCTAGAAACTAGAAGAAGAAAGAAGAAGGAAGTTCAACTAGGATCAAGGTCAAGGTTCAATTCTCCCATGGAAGCTTAGCATTGGGCTTTGTTATTAAGGTATGATAGCTTATTCATCCATGGATTCTTCCATCCATGGATTCCCCTAGAATTCCCCAATTTGATGAAGAACTTCCCCAATTCAATTTAGGGTTTCTTCAATGTTGTGAGTTATGATGGATGTTGATCCAATTGAGTGGATATTGATTGTTTATGATTGAATTAGTAGTAAATAATTTTATTATGATGAAATTACGTGTTTACATGCCTAACCCATGTCTAGAAAGATGAAATTGAAGTAAGTGAATTTTGTGCCTTGAAAGGGAAAATTGAGGATTTAGAGATGATCTTCTAAGATTGATGATATGTATAGTAGATTGCTTGAGATTAGGGCATATAGACATGAATTAAATTAGATTAAAGTATATAAGATGGATCATGATTAGTAATGCTTGAGATTGGGCCTTTATGATGATATATGATTAGAATTGCTTAAGAATGAAGCATGTGACTAGGATGTCTTGTAATCTAGGTATGTGTGATGATTGTAAGAAGTAAATCTTTATGAGTAAGCCTTGTAGTTATGAATGTTGATTACTAGGGCTTTGAGAGTAAAGCTAATATGATGAATTATGTATGAGAATGCTTTGAGAGTAAAGCTTATATGATAATGGTAGACTAGTAGATATAATTGTTGTGGAAGGACTTTACCCATATAATCTACCTTATGAATGATTGAATGTATGAAGTGATAGAATCACTTGAGTTATAATGAAATCCATGTCCAGTGTTAGAAATCTAGGTGTGATGGTTGAAGGAAAGACTTGAACCTCATTGAGGTAAAGTATGAGATTCATGCATGTTATATGAAATCTACGTATATGCTTTAAGAACACTTTGAGAATGAAGTATTTATGATTATGATGTAGTTGTTGTGTTGTTGAAAGAATATTCTCATATACACACCTATGCTTGAATATGATATGATATGAAAGGTTCTCTCACATAGAATGATTCTAGGTTGAAAGGCTTGCTCACCTAAAATGAATCTAAGTCCAAGGACTATGAAATCTGATGAGTCTTGAGGTGATTCCCCAAAGATCTTTGTATGAGAAGGATGTGAGGTGAATTCCCTTATTCCTAAATAGATAAACATGAGGTGATTACCCATGTAATGATATGACAAGTGTGTGGTGACTACCCTTAATATATAACTTCTAAAGCAAGGCAAGATGTAAATACCCATTAGCCTTGAAAGTGATATGGAGGCGAATACCTATATCATATTATGATGGACATGGAGGAGAATACCTCTAATCCTTATAAAGTGATGTGAAGACGAATACCTACATTACACCATATTAGGACATAGAGGTGAATACAATTGATTCCTTAAAATGTATTATGTCATGAACAATGAATTGTATGGATTATAACTTAAAAGGCCTTCCATGATATGTATGACTAGAGGTGATTCCCCTTGCCTATGAATGATGAGCTAAATATGAGATCAAAGAGATGATCAATATGTATGATGGCCAAAAGGGGGTACTTAGCATGGGTGAGATTATGGGGTCTTATCCATGCATTGCACAAGTATGCTTTAAGGTTACTTATGAAATGGTTTCTCTTATGTTATGAAGATCTAAGTATTGACTATGCTTATGAATATGATGTATCTCTTATGTACATGGATTATGCCTTATGTTGACTAATGCTTATATTATGTCTTTGTTGGAGATTATGCCTATGACTATGTTGTTATATCTTATGCTTATAGCCTATGTCTTATGTTGACTATGTTGTTATGCTCTTATGATGTAATGCTAGCTATCATATTTAGTACATTTTATACTAACGCATACTCTTGCCTACATTCTTATCAAATGTAGGGTCCGGTGATATTGAGTTTCATTCACGTGGCTAGGTTCCTAGTAGAGCATGGAGTTGAAGATTTGGTGAGTCCTCATAGCATCGAGGATTTGATCACCTTTCCTTTATGTCTTTCTTTTGTGTTTTAGAATATTGTATGGGCTGCGTCCCAAAGATTTTCATGTACTAGATGGTTTGAGACAAGTGTTATAGACTTCTGCTCGTTTTCATACAAGACTTCGATTGTATGGAAAATATTTTAAAATTTATGCATCATTTATATTGCTTTATGTTATGATATGCTAAGGGGCTTGTATGAGGCCTCACGGGGTCTTGTACGCCTTGTTACATCTAGGGGGTACCCCTGGATCGTGACAAACTTGGTAATCAGAGCACAAGGTTTAGAATGATTCTAGGATGTGTCAAAACCACGTCTAGTAGAGTTTTGTTCATAAGTGTGAAGCGCACCACATTTATGAATGGGAAGCTATTAGATGAATAGGAAATCTAACTTCTTCACTTCTCTAAGTCGTGCCATGGAGCTTAGCTCTTTAAGGTCTTTCTCCTAATCCTTACCTCGATGGTCTACAAGATATGGCTAATACAAGGACAAATGCTAGAAGGCATGAGGAAGACATTGGGGATCAAGAGGTTCCTCAATGAGGAATGACTTTACCCATATAATCTACCTTATGAATGATTGAATGTATGAAGTGATAGAATCACTTGAGTTATAATGAAATCCATGTCTAGTGTTAGAAATCTAGATGTGATGGTTGAAGGAAAGGCTTGAACCTCATTGAGGTAAAGTATGAGATTTATGCATGTTATATGAAATCTATGTATATGCTTTAAGAACACTTAGAGAGTGAAGTGTTTATGATTATGATGTAGTTGTTGTGTTGTTGAAAGAATATTCTCATATACACACCTATGGATGAATATGATATGATATGAAAGGTTCTCTCACATAAAATGATTCTAGGTTGAAAGGCTTGCTCACCTAAAATGAATCTACGTCCAAGGACTATGAGATGTGATGAAGCTTGAGGTAATTCCCCAAAGATCTTTATATGGGAAGGATGTGAGGTGAATTCCCTTATTCCTAAATAGATAAACATGAGGTGATTACCCATGTCATGATATGAGAAGTGTGTGGTGACTACCCTTAATATATAACTTCTAAAGCAAGGCAAGAGGTGTGAATACCCATTAGCCTTTAAAGTGATATGGAGGCGAATACCTATATCATAGGACATGGAGGTGAATACCTATGATCCTTATAAAGTGATGTGGAGGCGAATATCTACATTACACCATATTAAGTGATTAATGTCTCAAATACACCTCATCCAATTCTAGGTGTAGATGATCGTAATCTAGTATATAACCCAACGAAAGGTTGGGGGTCGAACCCACATGGAGCGGTACCATATCAAATTTTATTAGGAAGTAAAGATGTGATTCTAATTGGTTATAGAAGTAGACATTATCGAAATCAAACAAAATAAGTCAAAGGTTTGACAATGAATGTCAGATGGGGGGTTTTAAGATATTAATTAACAACTACAATAATCACTAAAACAGGGGATTAGACAAGTAGGAAGGAATTCTCGGGATGTGATCGATTATAAGCTAATTTCACTATATGGGTAATTGGAGCTTAATAATAAAGTGTTAAATCACTATGGGTAGGCTAGACTATAGGTGCAATAGTTTTCTCTCAAACAACTATTACGGTTCAGGCGAGTTCTCTCGAACCTCGACAAGCTTGACACTACAAAACAACCCAAAACCTTAAATTATCTACTCTCTCAAGCTAGATAGGTAGGAATAAGTTAAGATTCACTCTCTCGAGCTGAACCCATAACAACCGACACACTACAATCATCAATCGATAACCTTGGTTTTAAAACCTCTCTCTCGAACAAGCCCTAAACACTAAGCTAAAATTGTATTTGCAACTACAATTCATAAATTACTACTCAGTTATCGATCAAACCCACATTAAAACAACATTTAAATCATTAAACAACAATACCCATAAGCTAATTAAGTAAATAATCACATAATCACACTCCAAGAATTGGGGTTTTAGCCAAGCATCATAAAAAGATAGAAATTAATACCAAAAACATTCTCCATGATCTGGGTATTGCAATCAAAGTCTTTAAAATGATCCAAAATGCTAAAAATCAAAGACCCACTTCGAATCTACTTGAAAAACCCTTCAAAGTTGTTCTCCTATGGAAAATACAAAGAAAACTCTCCCAAAAACCAAAGAAACTAAAACTGAACTGCAATAATAAAAACCAGCCCCTTTGAACTCTTTTAGAATTCAATTTATAGTTTCCCAATTTCAGCTGCAAGGACCATTAGGCGAGGTAAGTCGAGCATCGCCGACCAGGTCGGTGACGCGCCAATCACTCCATCTCATCGCTGGTCTTCCTTGGCTTTTAGTCCTCAAGGTCCTGTGACTTTAGGCGATCCAGAATGTATCGCCGATCTCATCAGCGGTCCGTCGAATGTCCAAATCCATCACCAAATTGGCTTCTCCCCAGGGCTGGAAGTCTGGAACTTTAGGCAAGCTGAAGTGCCACTCGGCGAGTCGCCGAGTGGCTTAGGCAATTCTCAACTTTTGTTATCTTCAGCCTTTTTCATCTTTTTAGCTCCTTTTAGCCCGGTAATGTCCTTGCGTTGTTCCTTTTGCCTTCTTTGCTGCAAATAAACATTTTAACATCAGTACGGAGCATAAATTAGGCATTTGAAGACAATAAACTATCAAAACAAAACCCTAAATGAGTCTAAATCTTAGACTCATCATTAGGACATGGAGGCGAATACCTATAATTCCTTAAAATGTATTATGGCATGAACAATGAATTGTATGGATTGTACCTTGAAAGGCCTTCCATGATATGTATGACTAGAGGTGATTCCTCTTGTCTATGAATGATGAGCTAAATATGAGTTCAAAGAGATGATCAATATGTATGATGGCCAAAAGGGGGTACTTAGCATGTGTAAGATTATGGGATCTTATCCATGCATTGCACAAGTATGCTTTGAGGTTACTTATGAAATGTTTCTCTTATGTTATGAAGATCTAAGTATTGACTATGCTTATGAATATGATGTATCTCTTATGTTCATGGATTATGCCTTATGTTGACTAATGCTTATATTATATCTATGTTGGAGATTATGCCTATGACTATGTTGTTATCTCTTATGCGTATAGCCTATGTCTTATTTTGACTATGTTGTTATGCTCTTATGATGTTATGCTAGCTATCATATTTAGTATATTTTGTACTAACGCATACTCTTGCCTAAATTCTTATCAAATGTAGGGTCCGGTGATATTGAGTTCCATTCACGTGGCTAGGTTCCTAGTAGAGCAAGGAGTTGAAGATTTGGTGAGTCCTCATAGCATCGAGGATTTGATCACTTTTCCTTTACGTCTTTCTTTTATGTCTTAGACTATTGTATGGGCTGCGTCCCAAAGATTTTCATGTACTAGATGGTTTGAGACAAGTGTTATAGAATTCCGCTCGCTTTTATAAAAGACTTCGATTGTATGGAAAATATTTTAAAATTTTTGCATCATTTATATTGCTTTATGTTATGATATGCTAAGGGGCTTGTATGATGCCTCACGTGGTCTTGTACGCCTTGTTACATCTAGGGGGTACCCCTGGGTCGTGATAAACTTGGTAATCAGAGCACAAGATTTAGAATGATTTTAAGATGTGTCAAAACCACGTCTAGTAGAGTTTTGTTCATAAGTGTGAAGCGCGCTGCATTTATGAATGGGAAGCTATTAGATGAATAGGAAATCTCACTTCTTCACTTCTCTAAGTCGTGCCATGGAGCTTAGCTCTTTAAGGTCTTTCTCCTAATCCTTACCCCGATGGTCTACAAGATATGGCTAATACAAGGACAAATGCTAGAAGGAATGAGGAAGACATTGGGGATCAAGAGGTTCCTCCACAAGCTTCGGTTAACCCTATGGATGAGAATGTTACAAATACGGAGTTTAGGTCGGCTTTCCAAATGTTGGCCCAAGCCATGACGACACAAGTTAATAGGGAGGTGGTAGCTCTGGTGAACCCAATAGTGGGTATGGCCGCTTCAATAGTGAGGGATTTTATGAGGATGAATCCTCCAGAGTTTTATATCTCCAAAGTTGAAGAGGATCCTAAGGGGTTTATAGATGAGGTATATAAGGTACTAACTATTATGGGGGTAACTTCGGTAGAAAAGGCAGAGTTAGCCGCTTACCAATTGAAAGATGTTTCTCAAGTGTGGTATGATCAATGGAAAGATGGGAGGCCGGTAGGAGCGGGTCCAATAGAGTGGGAAGTGTTCAAATTGTTATTTATTGATAGGTTCTTTCCCCGAGAGTTGAGGGAAGCTAAGGTGGAAGAGTTAATTAACCTTAGGCAAGGTAGCATGAGTGTTAAGGAATATGCCTTGAAATTTACCCAACTATCCAAGTATGCTCCAACTATGGTGGTGAATTCGAGGGACAAGATGAGTAGGTTTTTTACGGGCGTGACCGACATTGTAGTATAAGAATGCAGTATGGAAATGTTCAATCATGATATGGATATCTCACGTCTTACGGTGTACGCCCAACAAATTGAGGAATCAAAACTCAAGGAAAATGATAGAGATGCAAAGAGGGCAAGAACCGGAGATGGAAACTTCTCCAACATAAGGTCTGATGGACAAGGTCACCCTAGGTTTAGACAAAACTTCCCCGGGAAAGGGCCCTCAAGTACTCCTAAGTTCAACCAAGAGAGGGTGTCTAACCCTAAACCTCGAGGATATGGTAGTGGGGTTCTATTACCAGGGTGTAGTAAGAATAATAGAACGCATGAGGGTGAATGCTTAGCAGGTTCCAATGTTTGTTTTGGTTGTGGCAAGCTAGGCCATAAGATAAGGCATTGTCCTACATTTGCTAAAAATGAAGGAGATAGTTGTCGTAGATCTCAACCCTACCCTTCATCCGGTCCAATAGGTTCAGGTGCGAATGACCCTAAGCAAAACCAGTTTTATGCACTTCAAGCTGGAGGTGACCATGAGTGTGCTCCGGATGTGGATCCCGGTATGTTGATAGCTTCTTAATTGATTGTTTATGCTTTGTTGGATTTTGATGTCATTTTTGTGATGTTTTGGTTGCACTCCTATGATGCTTCTATGTGATTGTAGAACCCGTATAGTCAATTGTTAGTTCCCGAATGAACCTATCCAAAAGTGGAAGGGGGAAATCTATGCCAAGAGTTTGGATTATGTTTTGTCTTAAAGTTTATTTTAAGGGTTGTATGTACCACCTAGTTAAGGTGAGCGAGAAAAGTTCAAGTGTTGACCAACTCCAAAGAGTTAGTTATCTTCTAAGATTGATCTTAAGTATGGTCATTATGAGTAGGGTGTTTAGATAATACCTGGATATGTTCGGTTAGTAGACTTTACCAAGGGTAGTGTTAAGCTTTAAGATAGTTTCGGATCGTCTTATGTGTTAAATGTGAAGGTTAAGCAATGTATAGATCCGACCTTAGTAGAATTGGAAGAGACAGTGCTTAGAAAGTCCGTTGAGGCTTCCTCCCAAGAGGGAGATGGTGTGCCTAGATAGAAAGGTCATTGTGTGTTCCTTATATTTATGATTTGGGCTTACTTAAAATATCCCACCCATGAAGGGTGTAGTGAGTTTAGCAAGTGAGAATCAAGGGATACTTCCTTGTGATTAGCTCTTTATGTGAAGTCACGTGTGTTTAGATGTTTCCATGATTTCTTTATGTGATGCATGTTCATGAAATCTTGTGATTTAGAAAAATGAGTTCACATGATTGTTTTCCTCATGTTGTTGTGCATTGAGTATGAATTTCATATAGACTTCATGAGATGAATAGCTGAACATGTCTTAGATAGGAGTTGAGACTTCCTCATTGGATGTATGCTTTGAGTATAGATTGCATATAGGCTCCATGAGTGTATGTTGAGCATGTTTTAGATCGGAGATGGTAGTTCCTCCTTGGATATGATTAGTTATGAGATTTCATGTATAATGGGTAGTTAGATGAAGTTCCTACTTTCTTATGTTGCATTGAGTATGTTTAGCTTGGAGTTGATGTTTTCCTCCTTGGTTGTGTGAATTTAGATGTGTTGCATGCATGATGGGCTGCTAGTCTAGAGTCGCTTCCTTTAAGAGGTGTTTAGAATCGTCATTCGAGGATGAATGTCCCCAAGGGGGAGATATTGTAACACCCCATTGTTTAGTAGGCCAACTAGGGCTAAGTGTGAAGGCAACAAGAGCCAAGGCAGGGGGGCAAGAACCAAGGCCAAGGGGCAAGGCCCAAGTCAAGGGCCAAGGCTGACCCAAGATTTCCTAGCACTGCCCCATTTCAAGACCATCACCACGGCTCGTGGTGGCTAAGGCAGTAGCTACCTTGAGCTGCCAAAAAATGGCTCACCTTCACTAGCCACTTAACGGCCAGTGGTGAAGACCACGGCTCGTGGGAAGGCTCGTGAAGATGCCTTGTAGTTTTAGAGGCCAAGACACCATGGCCTAGCCACTGCCATAGGACCACGGCTCGTGGTAAGGACCACGACTCGTAGAGCCTGCCGTGGTGCTTGGCACATGTCTGCCTAGTGAAGGCTAAAATGGGAAATTCCTTTTTAAGTTAGCTTTAAGTGAGGTCATTTTTCCTAGTCCTAGTACACCTATATAAGCTATTTTAACCCTTTAAACTCACCATTCAAGTCATTATTTTCCCAAGACCCAGGTTGAATCCCCAAAAGCTCTCCTCTCAAATATTTCTCTCTCTAGAAACTAGAAGAAGAAAGAAGAAGAAAGTTCAACTGGGATCAAGGTCAAGGTTCAATTCTCCCATGGAAGCTTAGCATTGGGTTTTGTTATTAAGGTATTATAGCTTATTCATCCATGGATTCTTCCATCCATGGAGTCCCCTAGAATTCCCCAATTTGATGAAGAACTTCTCCAATTCAATTTAGGGTTTCTTCAATGTTGTGGGTTATGATGGATGTTGATCCAATTGAGTTGATATTGATTGTTTATGAGTGAATTAATAGTAAATCATGTTATTATGATGAAATTACATGTTTACATACCTAACCCATGTCTAGAAAGATGAAATTGAAGTAAGTGGGTTTTGTGCCTTGAAAGGGGAAATTGATGATTTAGAGATGATCTTCTAAGATTGATGATATGTATAGTAGATTTCTTAAGATTAGGGAATATAGACATGAATTGAATTATATTAAAGTATATATGATGGATCATGATTAGTAATTATTGAGATTGGGCCTTTATGATGATATTTGATTAGAATTGCTTAAGAATGAAGCATGTGACTAGGATGTCTTGTAATCTAGGTATGTGTGATGATTGTAAGAAGTAAAGCTTTGAGAGTAAGGCTTGTAGTTATGAATGTTGATTACTAGGGCTTTGAGAGTAAAGCTAATATGATGAATTATGTATGAGAATGCTTTGAGAGTAAAGCTTATATGATAATAGTAGACTAGTGGATAGAATTGTTGTGGAAGAACTTTACCCACATAATCTACCTTATGAATGATTGAATGTATGAAGTGATAGAATCACTTGAGTTATAATGAAATCCATGTCTAGTGTTACAAATCTAGGTGTGATGATGGAAGGAAAGACTTGAACCTCAAGGAGGTAAAGTATGAGATTTATGTATGTTATATGAAATCTATGTATATGCTTTAACAATACTTTGAGAGTGAAGTGTATATGATTATGATGTAGTTGTTGTGTTGTTGAAAGGATATTCTCATATACACACCTATGCATGAATATGATATGATATGAATCTCTCACATATAATGATTCTAGGTTGAAAGGCTTGCTCACCTAAAATGAATCTAAGTCCAAGGACTATGAGCTCTGATGAGTCTTGAGGTGATTCCCCAAAGATCTTTGTATGAGAAGGATGTGAGGTTAATTCCCTTATTCCTAAATAGATAAACATGAGGTTATTACCCATGTAATGATATGACAAGTGTATGGTGACTGCCCTTAATATATAACTTCTAAAGCAAGGCAAGATGTAAATACCCATTAGCCTTGAAAGTGATATGGAGGCGAATACCTATATCATATTATGATGGACATGGAGGAGAATACCTATGATCCTTATAAAGTGATGTGGAGGCGAATACCTACATTACACCATATTAGGACATGGAGGTGAATACATATGATTCCTTAAAATGTATTATGTCATGAAAAATGAATTGTATGGATTGTAACTAAAAAGGCCTTCCATGATATGTATGACTAGAGGTGATTCCCCTTGCCTATGAATGATGAGCTAAATATGAGATCAAAGAGATGATCAATATGTATGATGGCCAAAAGGGGGTACTTAGCATGGGTGAGATTATGGGGTCTTATCCATGCATTACACAAGTATGCTTTGAGGTTACTTATGAAATGGTTTTTCTTATGTTATGAAGATCTAAGTATTGACTATGCTTATGAATATGATGTATCTGTTATGTACATGGATTATGCCTTATGTTGACTAATGCTTATATTATGTCTATGTTGGAGATTATGCCTATGACTATGTTGTTATATCTTATGCTTATAGCCTATGTCTTATGTTGACTATGTTGTTATGCTCTTATGATGTTATGCTAGCTATCATATTTAGTACATTTTGTACTAACGCATACTCTTGACTATATTCTTATCAAATATAGGGTCCAGTAATATTGAGTTCCATTCTCGTGGCTAGGTTCCTAGTAGAGCAAGGAGTTGAAGATTTGGTGAGTCCTCATAGCATCGAGGATTTGATCACCTTTCCTTTACGTCTTTCTTTTATGTCTTATACTATTGTATGGGTTGCGTCCCAAATATTTTCATGTACTAGATGGTTTGAGACAAGTGTTATAGACTTCCGCTCGCTTTTATAAAAGACTTCGATTGTATGGAAAATGTTTTAAAATTTCCGCATCATTTCTATTGATTTATGTTATGATATGCTAAGGGTTTATATGAGGCCTCACATGGTCTTGTACGCTTTGTTACATCTAGGGGTTACCCCTGGGTCGTGACAAACTTGGTAATCAGAGCACAAGGTTTAGAATGATTCTAGGATGTCTCAAAACCACATATAGTAGAGTCATGTTCATAAGTCCGAAGCGCGCCACATTTATGAATGGGAAGCTATTAGATGAATAGAAAATCTCACTTCTTCACTTCTCTAAGTCGTGCCATGGAGCTTAGCTCTATAAGGTCTTTCTCATAATCCTTACCCCGATGGTCTACAGGATATGGCTAATACAAGGGTAAATGCTAGAAGGAATGAGGAAGACATAGGGGATCAAGAGGTTCCTCCACAAGCTCCGGTTAACCCTATGGATAAAAATGTTACAAATGTGGAGTTTAGGTCGGCTTTCCAAATGTTGGCCCAAGCCATGACAACACAAGTTAATAGGGAGGTGGTAGCTCCTTTGAACCCAATAGGGGGTACGGCCGCTTCAAGAGTAAGAGATTTTATAAGGATGAACCCTCCGGAGTTTTATGGCTCCAAAGAGGAAGAGGATCCTAAGGGGTTTATAGATGAGGTATATAAGGTACTTGCTATTATGGGGGTGACTTCGGTAGAACAGGTGGAGTTAGCCGCTTACTAATTAAAAGATGTTTCTCAAGTGTGGTATGATCAATGGAAAGATGGGAGGCCGGTAGGAGCGGGTCCAAAAGAGTGGGAAGTGTTCAAATTAGCGTTTCTTGATAGGTTCTTTCCCCGAGAGTTGAGGAAATCTAAGGTGGAAGAGTTCATTAACCTTAGGCAAGGTAGAATGAGTGTTAATAAGTATGCCTTGAAATTTACCAAACTATCCAAGTATGCTCCAACTATGGTGGCGAATTCGAGGGACAAGATAAGTAGGTTTTTGACGGGCGTGACCGACATGGTAGAAAAAGAATGCAGTACGGAAATGCTCAATCATGATTTGGATATCTCACGTCTTATGGTGTACGCTTAAAAAATTGAGGAATCAAAACTCAAGGAAAATGATAGAGATGCAAAGGGGGCTACAATCGGAGATGAAAACTTCTCCAGGATAAGGTCTGATGGACAAGGTCACCCTAGGTTTTGACAAAAGTTCCCCGGGCAAGGGCCCTCAACTACTCCTAAGTTCAACCAAGTGAGGGTGTCTAACCCTAAGCCTCGAGGAGATGGTAGTCGGGTTCTATTACCGGGGTGTAGTAACTGTGATAGAAGGCATGAGGGTGAATGCTTAGCGGGTTCCAATGTTTGTTTTGGTTGTGGCAAGTTAGGCCACATGATGAGGCATTGTCCTACAATTGCTAGAAATGAAGGAGATAGTCATCGTAGATCTCAACCCTACCCTTCATCCGGTCCAATAGGTTCGGGTGCGAATGCCCTAAGCAAAACTGATTTTATGCACTTCAAGCTAGAGGTGACCATGAATGTGCTCCCGATGTGGATCCCGGTATGTTGATAGCTTCTTAATTGATTGTTTATGCTTTGTTGGATTTTGATGTCATTTCTGTGATGTTTTGGTTGTACTCCTATGATGCTTCTATGTGATTGTAGAACCCGTATAGTCAATTGTTAGTTCCCGAATGAACCTATCCAAGAGTGGACGGGGGAAATCTATGCCAAGAGTTTGGATCATGTTTTGTCTTAAAGTTGACTTTAAGGGTTGTATGTACCACCTAGTTAAAGTGAGGGAGAAAAGTTCAAGTGTTGACCAACTCCAAAGAGTTAGTTATCTTCAAAGATTGATCTTAAGTATAGTCATTATGAGTAGGGTGTTTAGATAATACCTGGATATGTTCGGTTAGTAGACTCTACCAAGGGTAGTGTTATGGTTTAAGATGGTTCCTGTAACACCCCATATGCTAGAACTACCAGAAATGCAGAATTCCAAAAGTTGCAGGTGCCACCAACGGTGCCCCCTACGGACTGTAGGTGGGGTCCGTGGATGGCCACCTGCAGCTCCACCCCAGAGAGTCCAGGACCTACGGTCCATGGTCCAGGTCCGTAGGTCGAAGCCTAGATTTCAACTCCTAGAACTCTAGAAAATTCAGCTAAGGCAGGACCCATGGCCAGGACCTACGGACCGTAGGTCAAACCACGGGCCGTGGTCCAGGTCCAAGCCCCAGACACCATTCGACGGACGACCAGCTCGGACCATCGGTCCAGCCACGGTCCGTCAGTTGGTCCCGACAACAATTAATTCAGGGTCTTTTGGTCTTTTCCTTATGCGTTGGACCCCTAAACTACGTCGTTTAACCCCTAAACTACGTAGTTTTGGTCAGTTTAAGCCTAGTTACTTAATTAGAACTTACCCTAGTCAATTCATTCTCCAAAATTTAGCAAACTCAGAGCAAAAAAAGAGAAAGAGTCGACCAAACCCCTTTCCAAGAACGCATCAAGGTTTCATCAGTTCCAGCCCTGAAATCGAAATATTTCTCCGTGGAATTCATCACTAGGTATGTGGGATTTCACTAGTGGGTTCCTTTCATCCATTAGGTCCCTAGAATTCAGTCAGAATCTTGATTCTCTTGCTATTATTTAGACCTAGGGTTTCTTGTATGTTAGAAATTGTTGGGTTTTAGCTGCTAGAATCCAAATCAAATTATTATGTTGTTGCTTCAGTTCTTGCATGAAATTCATAACCTTAGTTGTGTAGATTCGTTTAGTTCATAAATTACACATGCTAGGTCAGTTATATTCAGATATACATGCCCAAGTTACGAATGTTTCATTATCAGTACATTAATTTTGCATTCTAAGATTTTGCATGTCAATATTTTGAGCAATCCAGTATTACAGAAGTTCAGTCATAATATGTTATTTACATAATCAGTTGGGATTAGACTTAATACCGAGTTGGATTAGGGTTCAGCGTACCCAAATAGTCCCAGAACTACGTGCCCCGTAGGATGTAAGTCCCCTCTGTGGGCATCATTTTAGTGATCACGCCAGTCATGCCTCTATACCTCTGGCAGGGTATATTGGGTCCTTTCGATGGGGCATATACATCGGAATCCACATTTAGCTCATGTGGTTTTATGTCGGTTATTAGTAGCTCCCTCATAGTCAGATTCTATTGCATTGACCATGTTATCAGGTACATTCAGATTTCAGTCTCAGCGTGTTATCAACTTGGTCATTGCATTCAGTTAGTTCATGTTCAGTATTCTCAGTATAGTACCATGCTTATATCATATCGTTGCTCAATTATATGCTTTTTTCAGTTATGTTATTATTCAACTTTACTCTATCATGCATGCTCAGTACTGTTCAAGTACTGATGCATACTCTGCACTACATCTTCTCATGATGTAGGTCCAGGTTCTCAGCTTCTAGATCACGCATAGATCGGTTCCTGATCTTCATCTCAACAGTATCAGTGGTGAGTCCTCATTCTCCAAGGACTACAGACATGTTTCCTTTCGATTTTAGTATTTAGTTTCAGTTTTGCTAGATTTAGCTAAGGCATGTCCCAACACTTCTAGTCAGTTAGAGGCTTATTTCAGACATAGTTAGATTCAGATTTAGCATTTGAGTTTGACTTTTCAGATGTTGTTAAATTCTCAGATTTTCTATAATCAGATAGTTTATGGGTATTCCCTATTATTTCATGTTTTAGCTTCCGCACAGTACTTTCCTAATTTAATTTATTTAGTATGCTTATGTTATGCCAGCAGGGTTAGCTTGGGGTCACTCGTGATCCTAGGTCCCGTGTCCGCGTCCAGGGGGTAGCCTCGGGGAGTGACAAACTTGGTATCAGAGCATTAGGTTTAAGTGTCCTAGGATGTCTGAAAAGCCTCACTAAGTAGAGTCTTTTTCATGGGTGTGAAGTGCATCACATCTAATGAGGGGGAGTCTACGAAGTGTTTTAGAAAAACTTCATTTTCTTGTTACTCTTATCGTGCGTAAGGTATGATCTAATTCCTCATTTCTAACTCGACGTTTTGCGTTTCAGATCATGCCTCCTCGTAGAGCTTATGCCAGGAACGCAAACGCAGCTCCTCTAGTCCCAGATCAGGAAGTTTTAAATGTAGAGTTTCGGAACGCCATTCAGCTTTTGGCTCATAGTGTGACTAACTAGAAAAACCAGCAGGTTCCAGCTCCTGCAAATGCTAATGTTGGGTCAGTTGCAGCTAGAGTTTGTGATTTTGTTAGGATGAATCCGCCTGAGTTCTTAGGATCACAGATTGGTAAGGATCCCCAAAATTTCATCGATGAGGTCAAGAAGGTCTTTGAAGTGATGTAGGTAACTGGTAATGATAGGGTTGAGTTTGCATCCTATCAGCTTAAGGATGTAGCTCATATCTGGTATACTCAATGGAAAAAGAACAGGGGTACAGATGCAGCTCTTATAACTTGGGAATACTTTAGTGAGACTTTTCTGGATAGGTTCTTCCCAAGAGAGTTGAGGAAGGCAAGAGCTCAGGAGTTCATGAACTTGAGGCAAGGTAACATGACAGTCCAAGAGTATGGACTCAAGTTCACCCAACTCTCCAGGTATGCTCCTCACATGGTTGCTGACTCCAGGGCTTAGATGAACAAGTTTCTATATGGAGTGTCAGACTTAGTGAAAACAGAGTGTAGAAATGCTATGTTGCTGGAAAATATGAACATCCCTAGGCTCATGACTCATGCTCAACAGGTTGAGGGAGATAAGCTTAAGGAACAGGCTAAGGAGAACAAAAAGTCTAGGATTGGCAGCTATGAGTATTCTCAATAGAAAATGGGTGGTGGAAATCGCTCTCAGTTCCAGTAGAAATCTTCAGCCCCAGCACCTTCATCAGCTAGTGTTCCATCCTCTAGGTTCCGACAGGATCTGAAAGGTAGGGCATCAGGCTCTAAGTCTCAGGGGAGTGTTTCAGGTACAAGAACCTACCCAACTTGTCCTAAGTGTGGTAAGAACCATCCGGGCGAGTGTCTTGCAGGAAAGGAAGGATGTTTTGGGTGTGCTCAGACTGGTCACCGGTGGAGAGATTGTCCTTCTTCAAAATAGGGTAAAGGAGGTAATAATGGTAGAGCTCAGTCCACAACTTCACCAGCACCAACAGGTCGGCTGACTCAGCAGTGTAACTCATCTGGTACAAGAGGCGGTCAGCGCCAAAACAGGTTGTATGCTCTTCAGGCTCGCCAGGATCAAGAAGATTCTCCTGATATAGTCACTGGTACATTACAAGTCTTTGACTTAGATGTTTATTCTTTGTTAGATCCAGGGGCTACTCTTTCTTTTGTAACTCCTTATATAGCATTCAAATTCGATGTTAATCTAGAAACTCTCTCAGAACCCTTCAGTCTCTACTCCAGTCGGTGACCTAGTTATAGCTAGACGGGTATACAAAAATTGCCCTGTCACAGTCTCTCAGAAAGTCACCTCAGCAGATCTTGTAGAGTTAGATATGGTAGACTTCGATATCATTCTAGGCATGGATTGGTTACATTCCTGTTATACCTCAGTCGATTGTAGAACTAGGATTGTTCATTTTCAGTTTCCAGACGAACCAATCTTAGAATGGAAGGGTAGTAGCTTAGCGCCTATGGGTCGATTCATTTCTTACCCTAAGGCAAGAAAGATGATTTCCAAGGGGTATATCTATCATCTAGTTCGGGTTAAGGATTCAAGCACCGAAACCCCAACTCTTGAGTCAGTTCCAATAGTTAATGAGTTCCCAGAAGATCTTCCCGGAGTTCCTCCCAAAAGGGAAATCGACTTTGGAATTGATCTCCTTCCAGATACCCAGCCTATTTCTATTCCTCCTTATAGAATAGCTCCAGCTGAGCTTAAGGAATAGAAAGAGGAGTTGAAAGAACTTCTAGATAAGGGCTTCATCAGACCTAGTATTTCACCATGGGGTGCACCAGTATTGTTTGTGAAAAAGAAAGATGGTTCTCTCAGGATGTGCATTGACTATCGGCAGTTGAACAAAGTCACAATTAAGAATAAGTATCCCATCCCCAGGATTGATGACTTGTTTGACCAACTTCAGGGTGCTAGTCATTTTTCAAAGATATACCTCAGATCCGGTTATCATCAGCTCAGAGTCAGAGATAGTGACATTTCGAAAACAGCCTTCACAACTCGGTATGGTCATTATGAATTTGTAGTTATGTCATTTGGACTAACCAATGCTACTGCAGCTTTCATGGATTTAATGAATAGGGTATTCAAGCAGTATTTGGACTTGTTCGTTATCATCTTTATTGATGATATCCTCATTTACTCTAGGAATGAGTAAGAACATGCGATTCATTTGAGAGTTGTTCTGCAAACTCTCAAAGATCGCCAGTTGTTTGCTAAATTTAGCAAGTGCGAATTTTGGTTACAATCAATTGCTTTCCATGGGCATATAGTATCCAGTGAAGGGATCCGAGTGGATTCTCAGAAAATAGAAGCAGTGAAACAATGGCTCAGACCTACCTCTCCTACAAATATCAGAAGTTTCTTTGGTTTAGCAGGTTATTACAGAAGGTTCGTGGAAGGATTTTCATCCATAGCCTCTCCATTGACTAAGTTGACTCAGAAAAAGGTCAAATTCCAGTGGTCAGATGATTGTGAGAAGAGTTTTACAGAACTGAAAATTAAGTTAACTACAGCTCCGGTTTTGACTCTACCAGAGGGTTCAGACGGTTATGTGATCTATTATGATGCATCCAGGGTCGGCCTAGGTTGTGTGTTGATGTAGCGAGGTAAGGTTATAGCTTATTCTTCTAGACAGCTTAAGGTGCATGAGAAGAATTATCCGACTCATGACCTCGAGCTTGCAGCAGTGGTGTTTGCATTTAAGATTTGGAGACATTACTTGTATGGTGTTCACGTAGATGTGTTCACAGACCATAAGAGCCTTTAGTATGTGTTCACCCAGAAATAATTGAATATTCGCCAGAGGAGATGGCTTGAGTTCCTCAAGGATTATGATATGAATGTGTTTTACCATCCTGGTAAGGCCAATGTAGTAGCAGATGCTCTTAGCAGACTATCTATGGGTAGTGTAGCACATGTTGAGGAAGAAAGAAAAGAACTAGCAAAGGATGTTCACAAGCTTGCTCGCTTGGGAGTTCGCCTTATGAGCATATCAGATGATGGTGTAATAGTTTAGAATGGGTCAGAATCTTCATTGGTAGCGGAGGTTAAGGAAAAGCAAGACAGTGATCCGATATTGCTTCAACTAAAGGGTGCAGTCCATCAGCAGAGA